>LR132473.1:0-39610 GCA_900634815.1 Paradendryphiella salina | reverse complement strand
GACACAGATAATGGGTAGATGCAGGCCATTTCCGCCGAACCCGAGGCGAGAGACATACAGTGGTGACGGGCCATCCGAGCCGGATCGCCGATCGAGCCACCCCAACATCACAACATTGAAATCAACCCAACTTCAACGCGTCATAACTCCACCACCATGAGCCGGATTAACGAAGCGATTGAAGCAATCGAAGCGCACGAAGATGGCACATCTTTGTCGTACCGGGAAGCCGCGAAAATGTTCAACGTTGATCGAACGACGTTGTCGCGTCACCACCGAGGTATTCAGGGCACAAATGAAGCCATGGGAGAAGCTCAGCAGGTACTCAGCCCACAACAAGAGGAGGAATTAGTGAAGTACATAGAAAGATGCACAAAGCGAGGCTTACCACCGACACGAGAGATGATACAAAATTTCGGCAGCGCGGTGGCGAAATGGGAGGTCTCCAAAAGCTGGGTTTCTCGCTTTCTGCATCGCCACTCTGACAAACTTACACCTAAATGGAGCGCGGGAATCGATCGCAATCGTTATCAAGCCGACAGCAGTTACAAGTATAAGCTCTACTTCGACTTGCTGCATAAGAAGATGCAAGAGTACGGCGTTGACGAGCGCAATACATACAATATGGATGAGAAGGGCTTCTTCGTCGGGCGCACAATTCGGTCGAAAAGAATCCTCAGCAAGGCTTCTTGGGCTCAGAAAGAGTGCACCGCAGCGCTCCAAGATGGTAATAGAGAATGGATAACGCTGCTGGCTTGCGTATGCGCTTCTGGGGAGGCATTACCGCCCGCTCTCATATACCAGGGCACATCCGGGGTTCAATCAAGCTGGATTGACGACGACGAGGCCGAACAACACCAGGTTTTCGTCTCCCATTCGCCTTCAGGATGGACGAACAATGACCTCGGGCTTGCTTGGCTCACCCAGGTGTTCGATCGCTATACTACAGCGAAAGCGCGCCGAGGATGGCGTCTTCTACTGCTCGACGGCCACGGCAGCCATATTACAGCTGATTTTATCGACTTTTGTGACGCCAATCGCATCCTCCTAGCTATCTTTCCCCCCCATTCAACCCACAGCCTACAGCCGCTAGATGTAGTACTTTTCTCGCCGCTTTCGCGCAACTATACGACACAACTCAACCGCAACTCGCAGCGATCGCAAGGGCTCACGAGCGTCAAGAAAAGCGACTTTTACAGCAACTTCTATGCGGCGTGGAGCTCTACAATGAGGCAGGAGCTTATAGTGAAGAGTTTTTCAGCTACAGGCGTGTGGCCAATGGATGCCGACCCAGTTCTAAAACGCTTCAAAAACCACCCACCACAACAAGACAAAGACTCAGAAATTGGAGAGGTGGGAGATGGCGATAGTTGGAGAGAGCTGCGAAAAGTTTTTGACGCTGCTGTCGCAGACAAGGCAAAAGTTGAGGCCAAACGGCTTGCGCAAGGCANACTAGACGCTCTCACCACCAAAAGGAAGCGCAAGTCTAAGCGCACAATCCTATCACTAAGCGACGACGATACTGACGGTGGTGGTGCTGTTTTCTTGAGTCCAAGACGTCGTCGCAAAGCCCGCAAGCGCGAGGCAGCGAAACAGGATGAAGCAGAGGAGCTAAAACTTCAAAAAAGTCGCGATAGAGACTTGAAAGCGGCGGCAATGTTATACAAAAAGCAACAGGCCGAGGCTGCAAAGGCAGCTCGAGAGCATGCTGCTGAGGAGCGTCGCGAGGCGAAGGAGGCGCGCGCTGAGGAACTAGCTGCTGCTCGGGCGCTCAAAAAGCAGCAACGCGACGCTGCAACCGCTCAAAAATCTCACGATACAGGCAATAGGCCTAAGCGAAAAGCCTCGCACAAAGCCAGTCAAAAACCAAGAAAGCGTCGTCGTGTTGTAGCTGCTCAAAGTGGTGTTGACGATAGTCCGTCGCCCGCGTCTCCCCCACCTAAAATCAGCGCGCGCGGCCGCCAAATCAAGACACCAGCAAAATTCAAATAGCACAAAAGATGCGCAAGCCTCTATATAGTAATACACCAGAAAATCTCGCGATTGTCGCGTTTGTGGGTAGCTCTACCGTCTCATCTCTGTTATCGTCTTATGTTGGTGAGGTGGCTCGATCGGCGATCCGGCTCGGATGGCCCGTCACCCACTGTAGCTAGGTATAGCAACGAGGTATCGGGGTAACAGGGTATTCACCGGGCTGCTATCCTGGGTAGGTAGCAGCAGGGAGGGTTGAAGAGAGTCCGTCGCCNGCGTCTCCCCCACCTAAAATCAGCGCGCGCGGCCGCCAAATCAAGACACCAGCAAAATTCAAATAGCACAAAAGATGCGCAAGCCTCTATATAGTAATACACCAGAAAATCTCGCTATTGTCGCGTTTGTGGGTAGCTCTACCGTCTCATCTCTGTTATCGTCTTATGTTGGTGAGGTGGCTCGATCGGCGATCCGGCTCGGATGGCCCGTCACCACTGTACAGCCACTCGCCCAAAGCGCCAATGACGCTATCCCCACTAGCCCCCACGCCGTTTCTGGAGCTCTCGCACAGTCTTCCTAAAGCCGATTCTATTGCACTCTATCACGTCCGTTGACGACATCGACCTGAGTATCATGTTGGAGATGTATCTGACGACTCTGCTTGAACTGGACTATCATCCTGTCGCCCCCTGCCAATTGAGCACTTCACGATGCAGGATGCATCACGCGGTCTTACTCTAGCTGTCATCTCGCTCTACCGCACAAACATCTCACTTTCTGCTCATTTTCTAAAGCGTACATGTGCACGTTGGGCACTCTGACTCGACTGGATATGTATCGCAATCGTCCTAGGCCTTTCTTTTGCACTGACAAGTCGCATTTCCCGTCCATGCACGGAGCTTTGCAGTCCGCACCAGTTGACCAGAAACTGACACGCCCTGGATTGTCTCTACATTCTAACACAATGCAACCCGAGCCACATCAGACATATGAAACGTGATCTTATGCTGGAGAACAGCCGACCACTGTTGACAGTGGCTCTCACGTGACGTTGTATGGCATGGCCGGCTGGTGCCTAACACGCTACCAGTCTCTCACCGTGGAGAATACCATGAACTCTTTCGCCATTAACCGGATAATGATGATTTTATAGGCTTATGCTGGTCCAGATTCGGTATTTTATGCTTTTGATGTAGTTTTCTGGTCGAAAATGCCCCACATACCGTGTCACATATTCTCTTATTGCCAACTGCAAGGTACTAACTATAGTCATCCATCAGAATTTTTACATTTAATGACTTAATGGAAGAGCGTGTAGGGTTCCCTCTCAACTATAAGGAGACGTCGTCAGTTCGTATAAGAAGCAGGTATTCCATCTCTTCTTCATCCTCGGGACTCTACTATCACATATCATTAACAGAGCTCCTGTACAAATCAACAACATCCATCCATCAAAAACCACGAAGATGTATTTAACACACATAACTATGGCGGGTGGTATGTAGCCGTCTTCGCTGCCCGACATGTAGCCATAATCGTAGCCAGCATCGCTTTGCGATATTCCAGCCTTGAGGCCGTCAGCACACTCATCCTCGTCGTCTCCTGTGTCCCACGAGGCACTTACGAGGTCCTCAGTAGTCTCACTCTACCGTCCTCCGCATCTAACCCGGCACCCCATATATTTTCACCACCCTCAGTAAGGGAGGCCCAAGATTATCCTGGGAGACTACTACCCGGCTCTCCTCCTTCATCATCCGACTTCTCCCATCCCTCACATGCCCATGAGTTCTTCAACCCCGTCTTGGTTTGTGCCAATTTGGCTTCCGCGACGACTTCCCGTTGCTTCATCATCTCCAACCAGCGCTGGTGGACAGCCGCCAGCTTTTTGTGGATAACCTTTGAACCTCTCTTGGATTCAGGCTGTCCCTCCGCGACTTGCCGTTTCTTTACTACAGGCTCACTGGCTAGTTTACGCGGGATTCATATTTGGTGAACTTCCATTCTTCGTAGAAACCCACATGAAGAGACTGTATCTTGCTCTTGGAATTGGTTATCTCTTCGTCCAGGCGTTCTAGACGTCGAGCGGCACGGATGGGTCAAGTGTGTAGATGATGGTGTTGTAGAGTGTTTGAACGAGTTCGACATAATGTTGCGCGGTGCGCTTTTCGAGGACCATATCGGAGATGATGTTGAACTATGGTAATGCGCTGATAGTCGTGGTATGAGATGTGCATGCAACGCCAGGTCAGAGACCGATGTAGTTGTCAGGTCGAAGTTGTCGTGCCCACAGTATATAGACTGCACTGGGCTGCATAGTTCAGACATGGAAGGTATGTCGAGCACGGCACATTGGCCAACACCCTCAAAGACACCGACCTGCTCGGACTGGGAGGCTCGGGCCGCTGTCTACACTACACAAGCTTCTAGACCTTGCCTTAAAACAAGCTTGTCTCCATCGCCAATTCCGTGGAAGCAGTAGGAACCCATGTTCGTAAGGACAGCCGACGACACGAAATTTCTCCGTGAGGCGGTCTCATACTATAGATGAAATCGATCCTTGCTTCTCGCCCCACTCGTCCACGCCCGTCCACGCCCGTCCCTTCCTAGCACCGTTTCACTGTTTTCAAACACCAAATTTCCGAGATCTGCGTACGCGTTGACGTGGATCTTGTGTAGTTCTGCGAATGAACATGTGTGGAGTAAAGTAGGCTCTGGAACGGGGAGAAGAAATGTGCGTGCTGCTGAGACTCGCACCCTGGTGGTATAAAAACGAGATCGACGAACGCGATAGAGAAATCATCCAACACTCTAACCACCGTTTCAATTCATCCATCCCAAGCAATACCAAGCCATACCAAGAAAACAACCCAAACGTCGATCAATATGTATGCCAAGTCTACCATTGTGACGCTCTTTGCGCTCGCAACTACCATCACCGCCACCCTCGACCCTGCCACTTCACACTCCAACGGCACATACCCAGCCTCCCCCAAGTGCTCTCGTACATCCTTTTTCCTTCGAATCATACTTCCCTCCAACATTTTCTAATCCTACCTCACAGCCGCCAAAACGAGCAAAGCAATCCAAGCCGCAGAGTGCAGTCACAACACTCGCGTCGGCGGCATGCAGACCTTTGCTGTCTTCACCCAAGACCATCAGTACGACAGTGCCCATGGCGCCCCGTACGGCACATGTGAGGCGTACACGTGCACGCCCGGGAGCGAGATGAAGCAAGCTGAGGATACATGGACTTTCTTCTGGGACGCTGCTGGTCTTGAGGGCGAGGAGGAGGGTGAAGGAATGGGATGTATTAGGAGCCCGAAAAATGGCAACTGTGGGTGTGAGAGCTCGAGTGATGGAAATTTTATCGAGGGAAAGAGCGATTGCGTGTAGATGGTAGTTTATGAAGATTCAGTGGGTATAGGGGGGAACTTTTTTGTATAAAGTGTCTTTTTTGCTTCTCTTCTTCACCTGAGTATGTAGCATAGTTCTGAGCAGGGGTTTTTACTTTGGTTGAAGAAAACATTTGTATATCCAAATTCGGAGGGGGGGTTTTTTTTTTGTATACGCCGCCATTAAACACTGAAACCGACAACAGAAAGATGTGGCATTTCAAGTCAGAATGTTTTGGCTTATAATATTTCAGATGCTAAATCTTTCCCTGTTATCTAATTCCTTAGGTTTCAGCGGCGCTGTTAGAAGTAGGCGCCTCACCGCCCAACATGCGTCGGTCTGGGGAAGGTTTTTAATCCACGCTCCCACCATACGTGCAGAAATCCAAGAGCGGGGGGTTAAAGTTTGGAATCGTTCGCATTGCAAGCAGCAACGCTTTTAATATATGAGGCGTAGTATAGCGCAGCCATCATATCCCACTATAACTCTCTTCCCCTACCAGCTCCCCTACCGTGCCGCCCCTCTCACCACTAAAGCATCCGCCTTCCTCGCAGCTTCGACCTCCTCAGCCGTAGGCTCCTGGGGCACATTGACGATAACACCGGGGTCCTTCGCGCGCGAAGCCAGCATGGCGGCTCTCTTCTGCATCGCAGTTAGCGCGCTTACTCCATCCCCGCCGCGCACATTGCCTCTCGTAACAACCAAGCTGCGCCTCGACATCCAGACAGCCAGCCACGAGACACTAAAGCGAAGAAGCGGTCGAGAAAAGAAAAGAAAAGAAAAGAAAAGAAGAGGAAGAAGAAGAAGAAAGGGCACATCATACCTCTCTAGCCAGTTTCCCCACGCCTCCACCTTCCCCTTCAGCAAGGAACTCAGCCTCAATCCCCTCATCAGGTGATCGCATGTACCCCCTCACACTAGCCTCGCTATCTCTTCTCTTCACCCTCTCCTCAACGCCAACCGCTGCCCCACTATCCAATTCAACCGGTGCATCGTTGATGGCGCGCGTATTTGTGTCAATGAGTGGCGTCTGTGTCATGACTGCGGGCGAGGTTTTGTGTGGGAAGGTGGAGGAGATGGGGGAGATGTGGTCGGTGGGTTGATGTGAGGAGGTGGCAGAGGACAGCGAAGCTGATGGGTTGAAGGGAGGTAGTGGAGGGGAGCGTGCGTGCGTCATTTTGGGTTAGGTTTGTGCAGCCAAAGGTGGTGGTGGTGCTGGTTTGAGTGCGATTTGGTGATAGCGGCGTTGCTAGCACGCTGGTTTCAGTACTATGTGCTTGGATGACGGCAGAAGGCACAAACTATGGAGTAAGAATTGCAGTGGCGGCACAGCTCACAGCTGAACTCTACCCGACGCAGCGCAAGGCTGACGCACCTAGGCGTGACCCGCGCGGCAGCCTGAAAAGAGCGCCTCTGAGCAAATTGTGATGCGATGACGTTTGCCTAACTCCGCTCCCGAGAGAGATCGATCCCCAGGGTCCAGTGGTGGGGCGAAATCGGGACAAGAGTCGACGGAAAGGTTGGTACAATAAAGACGCTTCTCCGGATCTATTTCTGAATAACAAAGAAGCCAGGGATATAGGTAACCAACAGGATGCACGAAGACTTGGAACAGATAAAGAAGCAAAAAGACGACGGATAACAAGACACCAAAAGAGCGCAATCAGGCGAAACAACGCACAAAGGTTGGGCTGAGTTCATTACATGTTTGGCGATGGCGGGGGCACAGCATATTGTGCTGCGCCTCGGTCTGATTCGCGTCGACTTGCCCTTTTAGAGACATGATCGGCTGAATAACTTCAGTACAGCTATTAAATACAGCCGTTCTTTGCGCCTCAAGGCTAAGGAAAACAGGTATCAAGTATCCCGTAAGCACCCAGTCTACCGACACAGACGCCCGTCCCCAAATCATCAAGCATCATGAAGCCATCGTATACACCTAGGAAGATGGTTTCGACATTGGCATCCTGAAGCCACTGACGTACCCTTCCGTAGGAGTCGTCTTTTGATCAGCCTTGCTGCTGTTAGCTATCGGAAACAGTATTGACTGCCTTGGATTTACTTACAGCCATGTAAACGTCCTGCCCAAACATGCTTGCTTGGCCTCCAGCAGACTGCTGATCGAGCGGCTGTCCTGTTTGCCCTATCCCGTTTGCTGGTACGGTATTCTGCTCCACCTGCATCGGTAGGCCGCTCATATCCATTGGGAAGAAGTTGCCTGACGTTTCTATGCCTGGACCTTGGATATAAGAGTCCCACGCCTCCTAGTTGACATTAGCAAACGGCCGTCGAATCGAATTTGGATATTACATACCCAATTAATGTTATCTGTTGGCGGTAGATCCAAATTCTGGAAGAGGTTCGCCCCAAACAGGTTCGAAAATGGACTGGGGGCATTTTCAGATCCCACTGGACCACTTGTTGGTTGGTTATACTGTGGTGTCAAGCCGGTTGATGGCTGCGGCGCAGGATCGTTTAAAAGGTTTGCCATGCCTGCTGGATACCGCTGGTCAAACATGTTGGCATTAGGTGTCATGCCGCCCGTGCTGAGCAAGCCCAAAGTCATGGCTGCTGAGTGTTCCGGGGCAACGTTGGCATCTTCCATTGGTGCCATGACCGGGTACGCTGATGAAGTGGCCTGGAAGCCACTTGGAGCTTGTCTTGTCGGCCGATTCTTTTTCAATTGGTCCAGCATCACACTCAGAGTCGTGTGAGCTTTGTATGCCTCCATTGAGTGGTCTTTGAGGCCATCCCAAATACCGACTGCTACTTCTATCGCTTCAAGCATCTCGTCACACCGGTCCGAGCTCCACGTCAGCGTGTCTGCTGGTGGCGAAGAGCGAGCTGGAGTCTTTTGAGCTGTATGGTAGAGATCTGATGAAACGATCATCGCCGCGAGAAGGAAGTCAACGGTAGTGAGCGACGAGATGAACCATTTAACGTTCCTCAACCGCCCACCGGCCTGGCATTCCCGGTGCAGAGTGGCTTGATGTTTGAGAAGCATCATTGAAGCCTCAATGACCACCTTCCTCGAGTAAGAAAAACGTGATTGTACCCTTGCGTAGGACAAGTATTTCCGGTGCAGTACGCATATGATCTTGAGGAATAACAAGTCGAGCGTAAAGCGTTGCATAATCAGCGTCGACGGATCGCGTGCTGACTCATCCATCCCCCGCATCTGAAGATGGGGCGAGACATTGTCATGCAATTCCCGAGCCTCAGCATCAAGCTTCATGATGTCATCGTATGAAGAACATGTCAAGGTATCGGTACAATCCACAGCGTCGCCCAGCTTGTAGATGAGCCGTGCCCGGTTAATCAAGAAAAGAATTGGCGTCGCTTCTGTTTCGGGCCGTGATGGCGGAAGGATCTTCATATCCTCGTGTAGTTCGTCGTCGTAAATATTTCGCGGTATCTCGGTGTTGGTATCACGAGGTCGCACAATCGGTGGCAGGCCAGCTTGGGCGGAAAACAGCAGATCAATGGAGCGCACCGCAGCCCAGATGCGCCTCCGCATCTCCCCTTGGAAAATAGGTATGCCGGGGTATAGGCCGGGGTCTCGATGTAATCCCATTCGCATCGCCAATCGTGTGATTATGCCAGTGCTGATGAGTATGCCCACTTCCGCATCCCTGCTCCGCGCGTACTCGGCGTGTACGTGTAAGATCAGTGTCTCCATCATGCCAGTGATAGGCTGTGTAATGTCTGCCATGATCAGACATTGAGCCGTAAGATCGCCATACTCTCTTGACATCTCCCAGGACTTGTTGTGATACTCCGGGGGTTCATCGCCGGCTCGAGTGTAGGACTGCAGCGCAATACACATCATGGCGAACACGCAGCCGAGCCAGATCACCGGCGTCTCTTCCGGTTGCAACCAATGTCTATCGTACTCCTTTTGAAAAGATGGTCCATGTATGATATGGATACCGGGATCGTATGTGTTGAAGAAACGGGAGACGAGGAGATCGGCCGTCGGCTTCGGAGGAAAGCGCGATAAAACTTCAGCCTTGGAGCTGGGTTTCTGTCCGCCCATGAAGAAAGATGTACCCGGCGGCCGATCCTCGACATGCGTTGCCTTGTATCGCTTGAGTTGTTCCTCATACTGCTTCTTGTGTTCTGCAAAGTAATTCTTGACTTCTGACAGCTCTCCCAAGATGGCATACCAATGTGCTTCGGAAGCAAAAATGGTGTGGTTGTTGTGCACCTTCATGACGCCAATCGACTTGGTGACGTTCTCCATTTCGCTTTCTTCGCCCACATCCTCCTCGGGTATCGATTCTGGCGCGCCCGTGCTCATTTGACTAATGTTGAGTTGCGGCTCAGGGCCTCCATTGTTGTAATGGCCCGCGATAGCAGCCTGAGCAGCAGCAGGTCCTGCACTTTGTGCACCATTGGTCATCAAAGAGAGAACAAGTCCTTCGAGGCGGTCAATGCGGTTTTGCATGTCATCAGGCGAGGTCGCAGAGCTGTTGCTGGCGTTGCTCTTCTTCCGGTTGCCAGGAGAAGCATACGTACATGATGCCGTATCTCCACGCTTAGTACAGTTGTCGCAAGGGTGACCTCGATTGCATTTCAGCCTACAGGTAAGTGTCAGCGTTGGGTTCTTCTGATGGCTTTTGGAATGTATTCCTACTTTCGATGTCTACAGGCCCCACATGAGAGAGGGACGCGATTCCTCTTTCGAACCACTCTAAACTGCGGGTCTGGCGGCGACTGTCCTGCGCTAGAGGAGTTGGTTGAGGGTGGTGTCGGCGGCATCTTGCCGTGGTGTGGCTCGAGAGATTTCGAAGACGGAAAAACGGACTTAAGCGCTTAACGCCGGTCGAGTTGAGATGTTGCAATCTCACGCGCTGTTGGTCGCCTGAGCTGCAGAGCTAAGGTTTTCTGCGGGCGAGTCGATTCGTGTAGATTGGCTTGATGGCTAGTGTGCACGCTGCGGAGGAGGGATTGCCAAAGGCCCCAGGGAGTGCGATTATGCCGTCGCGGTCGGTCGCGGTCTTGAATGTTTTGGAGTTGAGCGTATCTCCAGCGCCGACGTGATCTACAGCAGCCTGGGGTTGAAATGGCTGTACTGCCCTGGTGTTGTCCTGTATGCGAACTGTCTACGCCCTTTCAGCCAGTCTTGTATGTGAAGCACGGCACGATCTCCGTCGCTCGATCGTAAGTCCACCTCTTCTCACGCTGAGACGTATGCTTAGATAGGACAAGGTATTCGCCGAGGGGTGATTACGTGTCGTCTCGGGCAGTGCAGGGCTTCTGCTGGCGGAGGAGACAGAAGAAGCTTTTGCACGTCGCACTTGAGCCCTGGGGATCAAGAGGTTGTTGTGCAAGTATATCGAACGTGCGGTCCAGTCGCCTGTCCATTCTCAGCAGCTGTATCGTAACTAGGCAATGCGCTGATATGTACCTTTCCAAGCTACCTCGAATGCACCACTTCACGATAGCGTGCTGTGCCTCCACAAGGCGCTCAATTATACGATTGGAATTGTGCGCTGGCTTTAGCGACTCGGAATACGTATCCCTCGTGAGGCTGTGAGCGGTGGTTGTAGTATTGTAGGTCACACGTTGTTCCTGACATTGGGAGAATTAGGCGGCCTTTAACTCCGACCCTCATCCATCATTGCCAAGAGAGATGCGCTTTGTCGTCACCTTACCCTCAGGCTCCTTCCATTTGACTTGATTAATCAACTCGAAGCTTGCAAGTCTCTGACTCACTCATAATGCAGGCCTCGCAACGAGCTTTCTCTTCAAACACCAAGGCTTATCTTCTTCACATGTTCCAAGTTTCTGAGCCTGGTCCTGCCCCGGGCGGGGTCGAGTTTGGCTAGCCCACGCTTAAGCCTCAAACGCCGGATTATTCATCCGCTACATCGCCGACAAAGCCACGGCCACATCATAGGCGAATTCGAACGTCTCAGCAGGGCAGATATCTATCGCTCCAGTAGTCTGTAACGCCGGCGCATCGCATATGGATTCTGTTGAAATGGGAGGCTTCTTTACACATGGATGAAGCAAAAATTTGGTGAGTTATGCATAGCCATCACTTGTATCCGATTCTGGCCTTCTTAACGCCCTTTTGGAGAGCCGTCGAGTGCTCCCTTGTCATTTCTAGATCCATATTCTGTCCCATTCTCACTTGCCTTCGCTTCCCGGTCTGCATTACAAGGCAGCATCTTCTCCGCCTTCGCATCCCACTTATGCGCCCCACCAGTCCCGACGTTATATTGGTAGTAGTTCTCCGTTCCGCCCTTGACCATGGCTTTCCTAAAGGTGATGTTAATTCTTCCCTTCCCAGCTTCTGAACCAGCGCGTTTCGGTATGCTATGCAGCCAATTTGCCTGGGTCCTGCCGCGCATAAGTATCATATCGCCCGAGCCCAATGCCAGCTTCAATCCCTTCGGCTCCTTGATATCTTCTCCATCTTTTGGCGGAATTGGTTTGTGTTTCATGAGAAAATCGCGCTTCGTACCAAGACTAAACGAGGCGATGGCTGGATTTGCGCCAAGAAAGCGCTCATCGTCTGAGTGATAGGATATACTGTCTTTGCCATCGGCGTAGTAGTTGACTAGGCAGAAGTTAAATGTCTCCCCCGTTGTTCCCTCGGTCACTTTCCTCAGCTCCTCCAGGCACTGTGGGATGGGACGAGGTGCGCATTTGTATCGGCTCTTTTCCACCGGTTTCTTTGTCTTTGCATCTACAACACTGCCGTCCGATAAAAAACGAGCCGTGTCGTCGATCCCGAAGACTGTCGTGAATCGAGGCGTGTTGATTTGTGTCTGTACTCCTCCGCGCGTAATGTTGTATATCACGCGATAAAAGGGAAGCTCCTGCCGCAGGAACTCAAACACTCCCGAGGCAATGGCAGAAGGAATATATGGCTGGTAGTATATAAGGTCGAGGTCAAGCTGATCATTTAGGGATTTGCCCTCCTCCGCAGGCGCAAAGCCTAGTTGCTCCGCAAGATTGGTAGGTAGATATGGAATCGGAAAGGGATAAATCGGATGGTTTGACTTTTCTGTACTGGTTTCGTATTTGGACTTCTTTGGTGAGGGGCGTATAAAGAATGTGTCGAGGGCACCCCGTTTCATCTCCAAGAACTGTAGAGAGGTAGTAGAGGAAGGAGAGAGAAGGTATGGAAAGGGCTTATCGTGAAGCAGATTGTCGATTCCCAGGCGCGTTCTGATCTTCGAGGCCGATATTTATGAATACTCCTGAATGGTAAAGAGCAAAGCTGTGAGGTTCGATGAATGCACGACGCGTAGCCACCATGGTCGCAGCACTTTCGTCCGGGAACAGGTCGATGACGTAGATGATTGGCTGTGCACAGACGCACATCTGATTGGGCGCAGCGTCTTTTCGTTCCTTGTGGCTGGCACCTACAACTACATTGTATCTTGTGCGACTAATACTATTGCGCCTCCAATGTGGTGGGCTACTACGAACCAGCACCTGTGCAAGCGTTTCAAAGATGCAGCAATTATGAAACTTTTCTGACTCTATCTTTGCGGTTTGACACGGTCACCCAACTACGCGTCAACCCCTTAGCCTCATCGATCTTACCACCCAGTACGCTCCATGGTCGAGCAAGCAAGGCTATAAGATGTGTTTGGTACTAACATTTACTTTTATTGCAAGTACGACGAGACGGTAATCACACTGTGAAGCCTTCGCGTCCGAGACAACCGGACTAGTAACTCAGATCGCCCAACCGCTACGAATCCCATGTTCCTACACGACTTTGCGTGGAGAGATTAGGAGATGAGAAATATTATACGCGGTGTCCTGCATGGTCTGTGGATGAAATCGCCACACATAGCATTTCCAGGTGGCAGGAGCTAGTCTGTGAGCTTGCATTCTAAGTTTGAGAGACGTGAGTCACGAAGGTCTTCAATACGGCCGCCAGGGCGAGTCACCCAGACTGCTCTCTCTGTAGATAAAAGATTCACCTAGCAAAGGTCTCTTAAACATGGAGTAAGGGCCGAATTATAACCTAGTGTTGAGGGTAGGTAGTTGATTCAGTAGTAGCGAAAGCGATGAATACCCCCAGCAACGATCTTACAAGACTCAGAACCACGGCTCGACTCAGCACTCCGCATCACACAAGAGTGATTATGCTATCATCAGCAAGAGCAAGATCTTCACGACGGTAGTGAGTCTCGAAGAGGTACCCAACTAGGCTTCAGTCCTGTCTTCTGTTCGATATCAGCTCCACTTCACTACATTCTAACACCAACAATCACTCAACCTCAATTCTTTTGGTCTCCCACCTATCCACAATGGTTCCCACCACTTTAGCCCTTGCCTTCCTCGCCATGGCAGCATGTGATTATGTAAGAATATTGCACTAGGTCTTTAGCGCTGTACAACCAAAGGCTACGACACCCATTATCTTTTTCGACTGGTTGTATGAGATTCCCCCAGCTATTCTCTCACACATTGTGAGAAAGAATACCAGTGCGAAAGAATTCGACTACAAGCCTTCTTCTTAGGACGTGACGAACACGAGAAATGGCTACTTAAGCACATGATGCATATCCACGAAGTGACGGCGAAGGGCTACTATTTGTTCACAAACAGCTGGCAACAGATTGCTGTAGACGTTCCCATCGACCCATAGAAGCAGTCCGAAACGCCTTCTAGAAGTCCATAGCGAACAAGCAGGGGAAGTACAGTGATGTATGACTAGCGAATTGCTTCAACTAACAGTGAACGACCATGGCAACTACAGCGATATTGTGTTCATGATATCACTTCAGCTACTCCACCTGCCTCAGGACTGTATAAACACTGTGTAATTACAACGAGCACGGAGCATACACAAAGTTAATAACAGCCCACGATCCATATATCCGCCAGGCTTCAAAACCATTCACCTCCAAACTTACACTCACACAGAACAATCCAAACAACACTCATCACGAAGCCGTGCTTTACCATCAAGACCACCAGTCATGACAATTCACTCCACTCTGTACTCCTCCGATATTGCAGAAATCGAAGCCGGAATAGCAGCCCTCTCCGCCAAATTCAAAGACAATCCCACAGTTGCTCCACCAGAAGAAGCAAACGGTGACCGCCTAGACCCCTTCTCCGACAAAGCCATCTACAAGCCCAACGGCGACTTTCATAAAGACGGCGAGCGCGTGCTGCGCCTAAAATTCCAAGTTCTGCAGGTGATATCCGACCTCTTCCCATCTTCAGAAACTAGCCCGCCGAATATCAGCTTACTAGGCGAAGGATCGTATAATGTCGTGATAGGCGTGACCATCCGTCCCAACAACGCCGACCAAAAACGAGATTCAGGGATCGGTTTCAGCGCAAAACTAACGCGCCATTTAGGAAAGCCGCCGAAACCGCGGGATTTCGCTTTACGACTACCACTAGATGCGTCTGGTGGATTGCAAAAAGCGGCTGTGAACGACATGCACCGCGACGTAGCCACGCTACGCACCGTAAGCACTCACCTCGGACCTGCCATTCCAGAAGTCGTCGAGTACGACGTCAGCGCCCACAGCGCAGTCGGCAGACCCTACATGCTGCAAACCCGGCTAAGCGGGAACAATCTAAACTACCTCTGGCGCGAACTCAATCTCGCGCAGAAAGTGTCAGTAATCACCGAACTAACCAAGATGGTCGAAAAGATCTCGGCAGTCACTACACCAGCGGCAGGCTACATATCCTTCTCCAACATGGGATCCGCGGGCTCGAAAATCCTCGTCGATGAATTCCCTGCGCCCGCAAAATTCGCAGCAGAGAAGGAGGAGCCTGATGCCGCAAGATTAGTAGCAGAAACCCGGCCAGCACAGCCCCAAACCCCCCTGGCGTACCTAATAGACTACTGCGATCGCTGGATGCAGTATGAAGCCACGCTGTTGCACCCTTCCCCCCGCGTGCCACCCCTATGGACAGCGCTAAAAGTGATAATCCGCTCCCTTGCCAACAAAACCTGGCTAGGCACCTCTTTCCACCTCACACACAACGACCTCTTCCCCCGCAACATCCTCGCGCAGATAACCAGCCCGTCCACCGTGTCCATAACCGGGATCGTGGACTGGGACATGGCGTGCTTCGCGCCTCGCGCCGTAGGCTTCCGCGCTCCGTTTTGGGCGTGGAAGGGCGATGCGGCTGATGAGGCGGATGAGGATGTGGCGCAGGATCCTATAACTGGGGAAGAGCGTACGGCGCTCAAGAAGGCGTTTCTGGAGGCCGCGTCAACCGAGTATGCGGCTTTTGGGCTGATGAGTGAGGCAATTGTGGCGAGAAAGGTGTGGAGGTTGGTGGTGGAGGGGTTGGGGTCTGAGGTGGCAAAGAGTACGGCGAGGGAGATTGTGGAACAGTGGGGGGATATTCATCCTGAGGATGATGTTGTGGAGACTTGGATGAAGGCAATGGAGATGGTGGTTGTTGGGTCGGACAATGAGTGGGATAATTAACGGAGGCTGTAGTTCGTACAACGCGTTTGGTCGTTGTTGTCGTGCTTTGACCTTTAGACCTGTGGGTATGTGGAATAGGGCGCTGCCAACACGTCCTTCAGATCCTCAAGTATAAGAGAATATATACCTTATATTTGAATCTAAAGCTGATCATCGCAGGATAACATAGCAGCGATGGCCCATGTTAGATTCTTGAGAATTTTGGAAGCGCTACAAAGCAGTGTGATGACGGAACTGACCGGAGAGGGTCCGCGAATGCTAAAGGGTGCCGATGGTTCGAGTAGGCTTGCGTGCTGACTTCAACGCCGCCTGGGATATGGTTCCCACCCACAGTAGCGCCTTGACTAGGGACCGTTCGAGGCAGACTACCCGGCGCAGCACCATACAACCTCAAAGTCTCTCCAATGACGCTGTTTAGTATCGGCGCAGTCTCTACTTCTGCAGTGGTTATATCATTACTTAAATAAGATATCTCGTGCTCTAGCTGAGACTGCAATTCGGGTTGCTTGAGTACGGCCCGAACGAGGTCGGTCAAGGCAACAGCTGTAGTATCGGATCCGGCAACAATCAGGTTTCCAGTCTCTTCTCTGATGCCTCGGTCTTTCAGGGTAGCCGTCTTCTCTTCACTATCGGTTGCTGCGAGCATCTAGGAAAAGAGGTTCGTTGCATTGCCGCCGCTACTCCGCATATTTTCGACTGCCACCGCGCCGTGTTTCATGGGGAATTGGCTGGCGGTAGTAAGTCTCTATGCTCTTTCAACAGGTGTATGGCGGAGAGTGGCGTGTACATTTGGCATTTCTGCGCGAAGCACCCCGTCGAGCAAAGTGTTTTGAAGCGCATTGATGTACGGTGTTTGCTATCTCAACAGTCAACTCTCCCAAACATTCGCACAGAATCAGGGAGATACCACCAATATTTCCTAATTCAAGCATGTTGAAACTTTCTCTGAAACAGAGATGGGCAATAACATCTGTCGTCATGGGCGTCCGCCACTTCAGCACATCCGCCCCCTTACCCGCGCCTGCAGCATCTCGACCAATTCTCTGTACAGCCAAGGTGACCTTCTGCCTGACTTCCGCGTCCCAACTGGTCCTCAGGCTAAAATTGCTAAAAGTGCGCGCAAACAGGTTCCTTCTCGCAGCATTAGCATATGGGTCGCGCACAGCAAAAATGCCTGGGTTTTGGACCGGGGTAAGATTTGTATAGAAAGGCGATTTGAGAAATCCAGACCTGATCTTGTGAATCTGAGATAATGAAGGCGAATAGGTCCGGGGCTTTGTATAACTGTCAGAGACGTATGTTCCGTGCCTATATACATTCTTCGATGTTCGGAATGTGGGGAAGACGTGTTCCAGTTGGTACTTTCACTTAGTTCTACCGGCAACAACCACCAGTTGCACTAAGTAAAGGAAAGGAACGAATGCGTTCCAGTAACCATGAAGCACCGTTCTACTTGTATCAACATGATCGTGGAGTGCGTGGTGCACGGACGATATTTCATGTGGACATGTACGGAACACCAAGCCATGGCGCTTGTTGACCGTACAAGCAAGTGTTGTTGGGAAGAAGGTTCCCCCACCTTCGGAGGTACCAGAATCCCATGCTGGACCTCTGAAGATTCAATGTCTCTACCAATGGATGTCACCGCGTTCCTGGGTCTACGAGGTACAAGTCCACCTAGGAGAGTCTCGTTAACGCTTTCGGGGCCACCGGTCTCCGGAGTCGCTGGGTGCCAGCTTTTGATCGGCCAGTCGCAACATCCATGCGATGGCTAGGCTCAACAGATGAGACGGTTGTCGCTGGTCCTTGCGAACTTGCATTTCTCCGTCGTGCAGTTTATATCCAGGCCTTGGAAAACGCTATTCACTGTGCCACGCTAGTGACGTCATCGAGTCGATGATGCATCGCAGGAAACGACGCCATGCGAAGCGACGCCAGGGGAGTAGACATACGAGAACATAATTACACACAGAGTGCCATAATTCTAGATCGAATGTGTGGAAAGGGGAGAGAGAAAAGTGGTGTTGGAGTCAATATTCGGTGTTGGAAGGCAAGAGAGCGATATAATCCTCATGGCGGGCGCGAGCTAAACCACACTCTTCCCCACGTCCTCACCTAAAGCAAGCAGCCTCAGCACCTACAGAATATCAACGTACGTACCCCTTTGAGGTTTCATTTTGCTCACTAGAGTTCCGTCTCTACAAGATGAGAAGGTAGCAAGGCTAAATCGGCAAATCGCAAAAGAGTGGTATATACGTGTTAATCGCTATGGTAGCATGTCTTGGTTAAAGATGTCAGATAATAGGGTTCTGATGAGGATGATGAAAATTGGGGTTGAACGTGTGTATTGTTTTCTGTCGTGTAGTCTCGTGAGGGATGAGACGGAAGGCCACCCACCCAAATCTACTCCGTTCCCTTCCACCCAAATCTACCTCATATCTGACAAAAGAACAAGCAGCCAAAGGCAGTCAATACCAAGACGAAAAGCCTTGGATACTACAGTGGCCGAGCACGAGTCCTGCGCCACTATCATGAACAGACATCAACAGAAACCCATGCCCCTGTCATCGCCACGCCACCCCCACCCATATGCGTCAAGGCAACCAAGCCAAGCGAGACAACAACGAAGATGCAAAAGGCAGATGCGTCACAAAAACCTTTCCCGCTCGTTAATCTCGGCCAACGCATAGACTCGGACATGAGGCTTATCCTTGCCCTCAAACCAACGTGGCAGCCCAGCAATGGTGTGTCTCAGCACCAGGCTGAACCCTTCTTGCCTCGTCTGCCGTGGCGTGTAGCGGGCAACTCAGTCTCGATACCTGTCAGCCCACCATCGAGACAAATGGGGAGGTGTGTTGGACGAAGCTGCTGATTCGGGTGTCCGCTTCACTCTTCGGGCTCTAGAGTGAATGGGAGGAGGAAAACATGCAACGATGCCCAATACAGGTAGTATACAAGAAGACGCTGTGGAGGCGACGCCTGCTTACCTTGTGTTTCTTGCTCATGTCACTTTCTCCGTCCATGCTGCGAGTCCCATCGCTGTCGAAAAGAATTGCCACAAGTCAGTTCAAGGTCGTCCAGCACGCCAGTATTGTTCCAGCTCAGCCACGATCCAAACCGCCTTGCGTTGGTTCCACCTTTTCGGCTTGGGTTCTCGCAAAGTTGCTGCCTTGGATAGCTATTTCACGTCTTCACGTTGATTGGTAGGAATATGGAAGGATCCACGATCGTCTTGCACTTGATACCGCCGAAAATCGCCTTGTGTACCGGGGAGCCGCTTCCCTGCTGCATCTTGTTCGTGCAGTAGGCAACACCGGACCAGCGAAGGTTTCACTCTGCTCCCCTGCTGGTTGTGGTGCGATTCATTATTATCAGCACCGCCAGTGTGTTGGCACATTCGCCTACTTTCCTGAGGCAGCCCCCCCTCAACCCTTGGGGTTTTTTCTCCTGCCCTCCCGCCACGCAGTCTAGGGCGAGTACTCGCCCACGTATGCTTCATGACCGGTGAGGGCGAAGGCAGCTGCTCGTCAGCTCATCATAACAACAGGGCTGAAGCTCTACCGTCCCCGACGGACCAGGATTCCCGTCGACATGAGATTTTGCCTGAAGGATTTCGTGGCGATGCGTTGTCAATGCGAAGCGATGAAATCGAGCTGTTCAATAACTCGTCGCTGCGCAGCCACTGTAGGCACAGAGAGCATTCACATACCAGCATGCTCGTGGTCCTGATCTAACCAGTTAAAATTGCTCTTCTATCAGCTGACCGTCTCGAAACGTGCCTGCCATCACACGCTCCACTCAGCATCTTGGAGCTCCTTCGAGTTGATACAGTCCGACATTGCTCTGATCCACGATGCAGTCATGACACTCACATGGCAAGACGAACCATGCGAATCTAGTGAAAATAGTAGCGAGGTAGTAAGTACGCTTTATTTTTCGTGTTGCTTCTTTTGCTTAACTTGATGTAGAGCGACCTCCGTTGTTCGATGCAAAACGGCGCATGGCAAATGCCAATCAGGGGAGGCAACCACATGTTTACGCACACTCATCCTCATGCATCTTGGCATACTCAAGAATTCGCCGAATACACCTGGCGTCCTTCCGTGTATGAGGCGGCGCGGTCGGCATACCCAGTGTCTCGTCCATGGCAGCCGTCAAACGATTTCACCATGGGTGAGTATGCCATACCGAATGAGATCGATGTGGGAGTATGGCACACGATGAATGGCGTGCCATCTCACCAGGATCCAAATTTCAGTCGCGTGTTGCCGCAATCCGCTGACAGCATGGGAATCCGGCATGGGAACCTATTCGCAACCCAAGGGCAGTCCATTGGCGGAAGCCCAATGGCGAACCGGACTCGAGCCAGTGCTCCAATCAAGTCCACCGAACCAAAGGGAAATACGACCAATATGAATGGGTAAGATGCCCGTAATATCGATTTCAGTGATGTGCTTTGACCATTTCTACGGTAACAGATCAGATCCACGCTGCCCTATCTGTGTAGGAAAGCCACCGTTCACTGGCCAGTACGCACAGCGAAACCTTATCCGTCACATGGAAAAGCATGAGCGAGAAAAGGCTGCTGGTTCAGATGGTATCGGTCACATTTCATGCTGTCAACCTAGTTGCACATCGACGTTCGGCCGCGATGACGCTCTGCTCGTCCATCTGAGACGAAGCCATCCCGAGTTGAACATACCACCAGCGAAAAAGCGAAAGCAGTGAAAGGGTCCTGAGAACATGTCTTTGGATACGGGTATCAGTGAGTTTATTTCAGGCGCTGCGGAAGATCCTTCAGCCTTGTTGTTATTAAGTATTCCTTTAGTCGTCTGGCCGTTGCCTTGTATTGAAAAAAAAAATTTAAATGTGCTTACCTTTACAGGTTTCCTTGAATAGATAATAGATGGCGATGTGTATCATAGGGGGTCATGATAAAGTTAGCGTAACACTTCCTCTCGATCGTTAAGTTAACGTGAAACAAGTCCACATCTGAGCGTTGTCACCGAACAATAAGTCCAACACCCATGACTCATCGAAAGAGGGACTCGCAATAGTTCAATTTTTTGGGTCGTGACTGCTAGTTTTAATTCAAACGCTGTTCAGTCGCGGGTTACGTATCCGTATCGCGCCCCGGCGCACTAAAAAAGGCGATTGGAAAGTGATCAGTGAGCGGCGCTTAGTTAAAATCCAGTCTCTTCAAACTCTGGGGATTCCGGATTCCGCCAGTTCAGCGTAAGCTTGTTCACAATCGGCTCGTGCAGCCTGCGGAGGAGGCAAACGTTGCCTGTCCACGAAGTCGATCACTCACCGCTTTTCCTCTCAGGGGTATCCTCAGCTTTCGTTTGCACAACGGATGCATGGGCTTTCGCGGAACGAGCCATGCCTCCGCCTCTTGAATGCTGCGGACGGCACGTTCTGTTTTCTGCCCTCATATATGTTGTTATTATAGCACATAGTCAAACTACGCTACTCTGTAGTGCGTGCCTAGAGACGGTCCGACAAAAAGCCAACTTCCTTTGTTCCGCGGGATTGGGATGACTCCACTTGGAAACCGAACCACCGGATGTGTCTTGAGACAATCGCCATAAGAATTACGGAGTATGCATATTTCTTGTGAGCAAGGCATCCCTCTTGTTCTGGTCTTGACCACATCGCATAGGTCAGAGCCAATTGCGCAGAAGCCGTGCTACCATCGCGAAGAAGACTTCGCTGGACTTGAAGAACTCACAGGAGTCCGAGTCGAGAGCTCATGGCCTGGATCTGACTGTCATTGACCCATTCCGGATGTCTTCCGTCATGTTTCATGTCTTCCTGCACCAATAAGCAAGACTCCGGGCCGGTCGGGCTGCTCGGTAGGCCATCGATGGCGAGACCGAGTTCCACTCATAACCGGTGCTGCGCTGTCACGAGCCGTCCCGCCAACTCAATATCTTTCACAGATAGCGCTCTCAACATGAGGGCTCCAATCCTGATTAGGAGAGCCCTTGGTCAACGCAGGAATGTTAGCGTCACATGGCTTCAGACGAGACGCAGTGCCGCTGCAAGGAAGACGTACAGGGAGCACAAGACGTGGCGTAGAAGGATGTGACCAGATCATAGGCTATCTGGGCCTCTCGGCCGGTAGATGACATAGAATGTGCTACCAGTATCGATGATAAGCCTTGGAAGGATCATCTTCGCTGCTTTGTTGCCCCTCGGGCGCTGGTAAGGCCGCTGAATGATCATCAGGGAACCATGGGAATGACTCCGTAGCCAGCTGGGAAGGAAAAATACGTAGCTTCAATTAGCGGACCAAGTCTAGCCGGGGCCCGGGGGATGAATCGGAGTAGAAGGCACAAAGTGATGTAAAAGACCAGGCACATGATTTTGGAACATCCTGGAGACATGTATGGTTGCCGCTCGATGCCTTGCTGGCAGCCGTTGCCTGCTTTCTTGCCTCGAGTGGAGAGCAAGATTATGCTCCACGGCCATTGCAGTAGCCGCTTTACAAAATTCCAGGATTTACAACATAGTTTAGGCGGTGGAAGCTATCGCGTGGAAGCCAACGAAGCGTTTCATGCATTATGCCACATGTGGTGCTGTTGGTGCATGCCTGATTGGCATGGGGTCAAGCTAAAATTGGGTTACACAATCGCTTGCCGTTTGAGTTGGGATGCAGCTGCTAGAATAGGGTTTGTTCGCATCCCGGGCAATAATGGAGGGCAGAGGAGACGTGTATAACTTGATACTGTTTGCCGGCCTACATGGGCGGTATGTAGTCGCGCCCTCGTTCGTGGTGCTCACCGGCTACAACCCGTCTTGCCTTGCACCCGGATGGGTTCGCTATTGACCGCGCATATGTATCAGTAGAACTCTCAGCGCGACCCAGCTGATACCGGCACTTGACTTTTACCTTTACAGCGCTAGCCGCTCAATTCTCCGGTTCGATTAACCATCAGTCTCCGTAAGATCTCTCTCATTCTGCAAGTCGGGGAGAAGGGTCAGAGGCGCTAGTATATCTCTTTTGGTCCAAAAACTAGCTGACCACCCCAGTGGGACGATCACTGCCGCGTCATACAGATTTCGCAGAGATAACTCTTACTACTTTGTAGTACTATCCGTCATCGATCTCTTCTAGCGAAGTCCTCGGCGACATTCTCTGAACCGCCTTCCTTCATCGCAACGCGTTTCCCAATTTCGAATGATTGAAAGAGAAAAGAAAGAAACGTTGCAAAGTAAATCTGCACATAGAGTTACTTCCGAAAACGATCATCGCGCAGAGAGTGAGGTACCAAGGTTGGAACACTTTACATGGCGTACAACCATCCGCAGGGAAGCAATGAGCCTTCCTGGTCACAAGAAGATCCGCGAAACCAATGCAGCACTTCGTTTTCCCAGCCCATAAGAGGCTCAAGCGAGGCTGAACAATCTCATGGAACAAGCCTCACTCCTTTAGGGGGTGTTAAAAACACCCAACACTGGGACTTCGAACCCTCAACGTGCGCCCCTGTCTATGGAACATATTATTCCCACAACAACAACAACAACAACAACAACCAACAGCCCATGCCAGGGCAGAACATGCTCGGTAGTAGCACACTTCAAGATGGAAATGATTCAGCGCCTGATTCTACATGTAGCCACGTGGCGCATTACGCGCCGCTGCGGCCCTATTTCGGCCAGCTTCCGTATGTAGATCCGAAGCGATAGTCCACCAGCGCTGATTGGAGTATAGTTATGTGCCAGCCTACCCCGAGGGAGATCCCGACATGAGTCAGGCGTACAGTGTCGTTACGGCGACCGAGTTCAACTCGCAGCTTGCGTCTGTTGTGCCAGTCCAGTGGGTGGTGCCTCTAAAGTCCAAATATGGGTACTGATACTCCTACAAAGGTCCCCTATGTCTCCGTATAACAATCCAATAGAGAATGCCAGGGAGCTGTCTCCGGGTATTGCTCAAACTACCCCATCAGTCGCCGCCCCTGAGAGAGCCCAGGTCGATGCTGAGGATAGTGTTTCCTGCCCGTATCGGTGCGGAACGGTCCTGACAGGTGTACACGCACTTGGAAACCTGACTCGCCATCTCAAGACACAGGCTTGCGCAGGATCAAGCCGAGCCAAGGTTCGATACCCATGTCCCATTGAAGGATGTGAAAGACAGTACGCACGCTCCGATGGATTGCGAGTGCATATGCGGAGACGGCACGGCGCTCCTCCAGCTGTGGCAAGAATGGATGGTGTTTTTGACGGCGAAGAAGATTAGGAGGGTTTGGTTTAGACCTTCTTGTATGAAGGTGGAGGTACTCGGTGGGAACCTAAGAAAGCGAAGTATCTGTGCTTCGTTTGCTGACAATTTTGTTAAGGATACTTCGGTGTTCAGTATTTTGTGTTTTTTTTGTCCCTTTGCAGGCGTTTTGGATGGTTTCATTTGAGTGAAGCGCCCAGTGGGGGAACAGGAAGTTGTCATGGTGGGTCGGACGTCGGCAGAACCTGTGCATGGTTAGCTTCGCCTGTCAAGAAGACCTGAAGAGCGAACCCACTTAGGTAGCCATGGACCTGTAAGAGGCAGGTACAGCTATAGAAAGTTTGCTTCACACTGGATTGGATGCTATGGTAGTGGTTAGATGACTATTGGGAGTCTCTCGCCTGTGCCATCAAGAGCGATGAATGTCATGGGCTCTCTGCATCAGGTAGGCTGTAGCTCCATAACAGCCCTGTCTCGTCCGTCCAAGTTATAGGGATAGGGAATCTTCCAAATCTAGCCTTTTTATCAGCCACATCGTGGCATGTGCATGCCCCTATATCTTGTGTGCCAAACCCCCCCCCAACACAGCGTAGCGCAATGGCCGAGCTCAAGAGCCGTCATCATTTTGGTGATATGTGTCATTACTATTCTGTAAGGGCCTTTTGACCCCAAAGTAAACGTTATAGACATTATGCCCCAACTCCAGAAACTGTGTTATGAAATAGTGAATGAGACCGCGGCAGTGGTATCGCGTAAATGCCCAAGATCAAGCTGAGACGGAATGCACGCCATGATGAAGCGAAAACAAAAAGAACCCCCGAAAAGGAAAAGCGGTATCTAGTGGCAGTCATCAGTGGGGAAGTAAACACAAGGAAAAAAAGCGCCTCAGAGACTTGTGACTCGACCCCCGGGCGCAGATACACGATGTGGCCTCATGTTGATGACCGACTCGAGTTCTCTCAGCATGCTGGTATTGGAATCCCGTTGTTCACGCAGCGAAGCTTGACGGATACGGTCATCCTGGATCTTCTGCATCCGCTCTTCTCTCGACATGGTAGCGCGGGTTTTGGGTATGGCGATGGCTTCGAATACTTCGTCGTCGGACGCGCTGCCCTGATCGCTCGATGGGGCACTCTGATGAGGACTCAGCAAGTCACCATTAAGCGCGCGTAGAGCATCAGACGGACTGCCTTCGTCTACAGCCGTCAGGCCACCTAGACTTGGGACTGGCGAGCGCAGCCCGCTTGATGCCTGCGATATTCTGCGCTCTTGTCGATCGATGTTTAAGGCAAGTGCATTCTTGCCTGCTTCCCAAGCTTGCACCAAACTCTTCAGATCGGCGCCAATAGAGTCGTATTGTGCCAGGAGAGAGTGACCCAGTTCGCTTACATCCTCCGTATCTTCCAAGCTTTTGTTTGTCTCTTCACGGAGGACTTGCATCTTAGCTTGCAAGCCCCGGATGCCACTCGACAGTCCTGACAATTTACGCACAGAGTTCCGGATCTTCTCTCGGCCTGGTGTCGGGGCTACCTTGGCAGGCGAAGGCAGCACGAACTGCTCCTCTTCGGCTAATACACGGTTGAATTTCTCGCTCCATTGTCCTACGGGGCTAGCCGTGTTCAACATGGAGTCCACCACAGTGGACCATCGCGGGAAATCGGGCTTGCCACCATCTGCTTCCATGGCCAATAGAGAGCAGAGGTAGACACGTCGGAGGATCGATAGGCGATATTGGAAGGTACGAAGGGCCTTGAGCGTCTCGGCGTCATCGAACTCGGATGCGCTATAGCTTAGGGCGGCCTCTTGCAGGTCAGGGTTGCTGATTTCGTAGACGTCGAGGTATTTCTCCAAGTCATCTTCCTGGATCAACGGCTTCAGAATGTCACACTGCTGGGAGAGGACGGGGATGACGTCTGCGTATGCGGCTCGGAGACTACGACGGAGGCGTTGACAACGACGGGCTTGTCCTCTCTCTTCGATACGCGAGATGGGAGGCAGAGGACTGCTTCTACGCGGGGTTAGTAGCCGGTGCGGGAGAGGGTAATAGTAGTAAGACGTACAGCCTGTAGCCACGGGAAACAAGCTCAACCTCTTGGATCAAGGCGAGGGCAGATGACGTGGATGCCTCGAATGCTTGCAGATTGGCGACCAAGGCAGAAGCGCCGGCCACTGCCTCTTGGCGCAGATATTGGAGCCATTGGCGGCGCATGTATCCATAGACAGCAGTTGCAGCAGCAGCGAAGACCAGAAGCACAAACAGCGTCCGGCTCTTACTAAAGGTCGGCTGGCGGCGGGACCAGTGGACCAGCCATACCAGGGCGAATGCAGTTGCACCCGTCAGAGCTGCACCGATAGGGCTTATCGTGGCGACCTTGAACTCGTGCGGGCCGGGATGCCCGTCGATTGCGAAGGTGGGTATGGCGGATGCGCGCAGGCCTCCCTGCTCGCCTAGCAGCTGGGAGGCGACGATGAGGTAGCGGAACTGTTCCAGAAAGCGTTCATTGTCTGCGCGTCCGATTCTGGAGTTGACTGCCCTCTGCCCTCCTGTCAGTATCTTGAGTGGTAGCGTAGTAGGCCAGACAGCGAGGAGCGTACCGAGCATGCTGTGTGTATGCGGGCAATAGAGCCATTGCGCGCATGTATCCGCAGGGGCTGCGGGAGCCTGTCTCTTATTCTCGACTGCAGGGTCGAGGGCCCTCGTGGGGCGAAGCCCTGTGGGTGTGCAAAGGTGGATGCGTCGGGTGCCGGTGGGCGCGAGTGCCTTCGACCTTGGCCTGTGGCGGCTGTTAGTGGCTGTAGTCGCATCGTCATAGCAGCGGGAGGGGCGCACCTTCAAGGTACTGCGCAAGAGGCGAGTCGTCGGGAATGATACTCTCCATGCTGCTACCGCATGGTGTGGATGTGGCCGTCGTGACGTCTGGAGAGTTGTTCGTGGGCGGCTGCGGTGGCTCTAATCCGGGGTTGGCAGGTGATATGGATATGGCTGGTACGGCTGGTGCGGGTGTGGACGCGGGCGCGGGCGCTGACAAGGGCGCGCCGTCTCTAGTGTGGGATCCAATCGTGGCTGCGGGCAACTTGTGTGAGGTTTGTGAAGAGAACAGAAGACAAACACCAGAAAGGAGAGTAGGCAGTGCACCCACGCACCCACGCACCCACGCACAATCAATGGTTCGAAACAGGGTCCCGGGCCATCACCTTGGGAAATGAGGCAGGCCTCCAGTGCGTTCACGGGGCGTTCGTTAAGCCGTTCCCCGTGCACTTGGCGCGCGTTACCTGCTACTACGAGGCGCAGGCAGGCAGGGAGAAGTGCGACTCGTACTCTCTCGTAACCTCTTGTCTCCACCTGGTTTCACAGCACCTCATTTCGTCGCTGGAAGCGGCGGCCATCCGTGCATCCCCCTCGGAGCGGGTCCAGGCCGTTCAGTGTTGCTATGCAACATTCCACGGCGGCTGGACCAGCCTCTCTCGCTCACTATATATCCATGGTCCTCGCACCTGGCGCGCATGAGCTCCGCTTGCCTCAATCGATAACACAATCGATAACATAGGGCTGCATGTCAACAGCGCAACATGCAGGTACGGTGCAAGAAACGTTTGCTTTTGAGACTCGTTCCTTCCATTGGCTTAGTGAGCAGCTGCAGAGCTTGTCGACTATCCGTTGCCGCTACATCTGCAACGCCAAGTACATGGTGTGGAAGGATGAAGCTATGCCTGGGCTAACGGTAGAAGACGTCAAGATTGCAATCAAGACAACATCGTGTTCAGTTGTAATGGACAGCTGGAACCAAACAATGCCAAATCCCCGTCTATCTTGCCTAGAATCACGACATCTTCCAGGTCAAGTGCTGGGAATTATTCCTTCCACCCTCCCAGCAGACCGCTCATGTCAAGGGGCCTCGCACGGGCCAAGCGGGCGACAGTGGAGCCATCGGCGTTACCAGCACTCCACTCCGGAAACTGGGCTCCATTGCCGTTGCAGAACACCAGGTAGAGCGTCATCGCAAGTCTACCAGCCCGTCGCCCCCAATCACCGTTAGAACCCTCCGTGTACCCTCGTTGTCGCCTGCGCACCCACGTTCAAGCCCTGCCGGACGAAGCGACCATTTCCCCGGACACGCCGCCATCTCGACCGTATACGTCCGTAGACCTTCAAACCCTGCTTTGATATCTCCCTCTGCTACCCTCACATTATTGTTGTCATGGCCGCGTCAGCGTTACAAGAAGAGCGAGAAATCGCCATCAACCCAATCGTCGCAAGCAGCGTCCAACACAACACCCAGGTACGCCTCTCCTTCATATACTCACCACCTCCACCTCCACCTCCACCATCGCATCAAATCATTGCCAGATCCATGCTGCAGCTTCCCCCCAATAAGATACACTCCCCGATTCACACCCGCCACAGGTCATATCCAACATCCGCAGCCTCACCGCCTCCCTCTTCGGCGTCGCCGCCGGCACATTAGGCCTCGAATCCTACACCGGCTTCATCTTCTATATATTGGCGTCACTGGTCGTGTCTGCGCTGCTGTTTGCGCTCAAGACGGATGGGAAGCCCGGTAACTATTTTTATCGGCCGCTGAGCGATTTGTGGCTCGGCGATGTGTTTGGGGGGTTGAGTGGGTTTGTGCTTACTTGGACGCTGTTTTATGGATTGGTGAGGGCGTGAAGGGGGGGGTTTGGGATAGGATGTGGGACATGAGTGACTCAATGGAGACGACATAGTTGGTTGGTTGCGACGAGGTAGGACTGCATGGGAAAGCTTATAGCACGCGATGTGCAACAATGCTATGAGGTCGACGTCATATTACAACCCATAGAACCCCTGAGCAATGAGAGTTACATCTTTTACCAAGGCTCAGAAATGCTCGTTTCCACTTTACTCCCAAACTCTTCCATCATGTCTGCACTCTTGGCGGCACTTTAACGTACGGTGATCTGTGCATTTTTAGCGCGTGTCCAACGCGCACCCGCGTTTCGGTCCCCTCCATTCATTGTTGCCTCTCCACCGCCAACTGCAATTGTCTACTCGCACAACCATCTTCTCTATACCCCTTGAGCGTTGTTACTCTTAATCACGAGCCACAGATAAAAGTAAGCGCCTGGCCCTTCAAACCCCCAACGAGGCTAACATCTTCAGTGCTTGAAGCACGCTTGCCCCAGGCCAACGTCCTGAAGAAGGTAGATTTCTCCCTCCAAATAATACCAAACACTTCTAACCGCATGCTAGGTTGTTGATGCTATCAAAGACCTCGTTCAGGACTGTAATTTCGATTGCAATGACTCGGGCATCGCGCTGCAAGCCATGGACAACTCCCACGTCGCCCTCGTCTCTATGATGCTCAAGTCCGAAGCCTTCGACCTCTTCCGCTGCGACCGCAACATTGCCCTCGGTATCAACCTGGGCTCTCTCACAAAGGTGCTTCGCGCTGCCGGGAGCGAAGATATCCTGACCATCAAGGCCGAAGACGCGCCTGACGTGGTCAACCTCGTCTTCGAGGCCAACAACAGCGCTCGAATCAGCGAGTATGACATCAAGCTCATGGACATTGATCAGGAGCATCTTGGTATCCCCGAGACAGACTACGCATCGACCATTAAGATGCCAACTGCCGAATTCCAGCGTATCTGCAGAGATTTGAATGCTTTGTCCGAGTCAGGTACGACTTGCACTGTACTTGCCGCTCGGTACCATCATTCATGTGGCTAACTTGGGAACAGTCTCAATTGAGTGCTCGAAAGAGGGCGTCAAGTTCTCCTGCGCTGGTGACATCGGCTCAGGTTCTGTCATTCTCAAGCAAAATTTCAACGTGGAGAAGCCGTCAGAGAATGTCGAAATTGATATGAGCGAGCCTGTCGCGCTTACGTTTTCCTTGAAGTACCTGATGAACTTTTGCAAAGCAAGCGGTCTTTCAGAGCAAGTCAAGCTCTGCCTGTCGAGCGAGGTTCCCCTGCTTGTCGAATATAGCCTCCAAGGTTCCAGCTATCTGAGGTTTTACCTCGCACCCAAGGTACGAATTCAGACCAGCCCCAGCAGTAGTCACGCTAACATGTGCAGATTGGCGACGAGGACTAAGCGCAGCATGATGTCATCAACACTCCAGCGATATGTTTTCAGGATAGATGTGGGGGATCTATGGCGCAATGGCTTTGCTATGCATCGAGCGTCTGTTAGCTTCATGGTTTTGGCGCGTGGCATTGGCGAGAAGGCCTGTCTGCAAGTGGTGTTCCGTGCCTTGGGTACAAAAGGAAAGTTACCGCCCCACCAAGGGATCCGCGTCATATCCCGCGGAATTTCAGATAAGGAAATCAACACAGTACATCAACAACGGACCCCGCCTACATTTTCACACTTGTTTCCGCATTCCTTTTGACACATTCGTATTTGCAAACATGGCTTCTGACACGCTGATTCCGGACACCCGAGTTCTTGCAATTGCTAGTCATGTAAGACTCACCGGGCAAAGACGTAGTACTTTGAGCTGACATGCGACAGGTAGTCCATGGGTGAGTCGCATGCCACGGTAATCTGCTCAGGTGACTGACTTTGAGCTGAGCTATGTCGGCAACAAGATGGCAACCTTTGTCATGCAGTCGCTAGGTTGCGACGTTTCTGCGATCAACACTGTACACTATAGTAAGGACCCGCTGCCAGAACAATAAGTATGCCATGACTGACGGACAGGCAACCACACCGCATACAAGCAGATCAAAGGCACGAAGACGTCGGCCGCCGAAATGCTCGAACTTTACGAAGGTCTCCGCCAATCGAACCTAAGCAACTTCGACGTACTGCTCACAGGATACATGCCCAGCGCTGAGGCGGTACAGGCGATAGGAACAATTGGAAGAGATGTCAAGTTCAACGCGGCGACAAAACCCGGCAGCTTCTTCTGGGGTGAGATGGATGCGGAGAGCTTGCGCACAACGACAACTGACGACGGCAGTGCTTGACCCTGTTATGGGAGACAACGGCAAGTTATACATACCCAAGGATGAGGTACCAGAATACAAAGGGCTGTTACGCGAGGCAGACCTGATCTTGCCCAACCAGTTCGAGGCAGAGTGCGTCCACTCGGAACCATGCCGGCTTGATCTGTGGGGTTACTAACAGACGCAGGTTACTTTCGGACACACCCATCACCGACCTAAAGTCGCTCGCTACCGCGATCCAAGTCCTCCACAAGACATATCAAGTCCCGCACGTCATAATCACATCCCTGTGCCTGACCCGCGACAACCAAACCATACCGTCACGCCCCGTGTCAAAAGCCGGGACACGTACACACAGTCCATCAACCGCAGAGAGCCCCTCGACTTCGACCCCAGAGCTTCAAAAGCTAGCAATCGACCTCGCCGACATTGACAATCTGACAATCATCGGCTCAACCGCAACCTCAGACTACAAGCCGCGTCTCTTCCGCATCGACACGCCCCAACTCCCGGTCTTCTTCTCAGGCACAGGCGACATGTTCGCAGCCCTCACCATCCCGCGCCTCATCGAAGCCGTACACGCGGCTTCCACACCAGAATCAAACTTGGCCGCGACACCGAGCTGGCGGTCCCCGGACTCGGTCCCCGCAACCGAACTCCCGCTCGCGAAAGCGTGCCAAAAGGTTCTCGCTTCCATGCAAGCCGTCCTCACCAAGACCACGGCAATCTGCCAGCGCAAAATGGCGGCGTACGATGCGCGCGCTGCCAACGAGGGGCGTGCTGGAGGGCATGGAGCCGAGGCCGAGGCCGAGGCCGAGGTGCATGACGAGGCGAAGATGAAGAGGCATTTGGCGCTTATGAATGCGAGCGAAGTTACGGTTCCACGGCATGTGAGGGAGTTGCTGGAGCCACCGGAGTTGGACAGGTTTACGCCGAGAGCGGTGGATGAGGGCGAGGGTGTGCCGGCGCAGGTGCCCGAGAGAGAGAGTAAGAGAGCCGGATGAGTTGAGCGTGGTGCATTTAGGGATTGGGGTTCAAGGACGGGGGTGCGGTGCACGTGGTTGGTGTTGAGGGAGGTTCGTCGTGATTATACTTTTGGGAGATAGACAGTGCGAAGTGATATCACGGTGTCAACAACCTGTACTAGTCATGAATATTGTCTCACCGACACGACTTGATTGTAGTTCATCTCTTGATGCTATGCCTGCAATCCTTTTCTTTGTTTTTTTTTGGTATACACTTAGTATGACTATGACGTTTGTTTGGGGTTTTTTCCCTTGGCGGCCATGTTTCGTTCCTTGCTGGCTTCTAACCAGTCGTTGGGGTACAGACTAGGCGTCTCAAAAAGGCCTGGCTAGCATTCTCCTCCAACGCAGGCAGTATATGTCACGTCCCCAAGTCGTTATGTAACATCACGCATCCCAAACAAGGCTCGCCTCCAACCCAGCATCCAAGGACGCCCGTCATGTAAACTCTCCTACAGTATACCCTACACGCTCATTGTGAGAACAGCCCGGGCCGGAATAGACGGTGTAGTGCTGCGAATCTAAACCTTGGTCCCATCTTCCCCCTTCTTGGGTGCTGTGAAACCCCCCGTACTTCCAAATCCACCCTCACCCCTGGCACTGGCCTCGAGCTTTTCGACTACCACCACCTCGGGCATCATGATCTTCTCGATAATCAGCTGTGCAATGCGATCGCCTTTGTTGACAGCGAAATCCGTATCCGACATATTCGCGAGGATAATGCCAAGGGGGCCGCGGTAGTCACAGTCGATGACGCCGGCGAGGGTGTCGATGCCATGTTTAAGGGCGAGGCCGGATCGGGGTGCTACTCTGCCATCTATTTGTGTAGCTGTTAGCAGTTTGCGCGACTGTTTAGCTTTAGATGTGTATTTTGCTTTTTGCTTTTGCCCTTTTTGTTTTTTTGTTTTTCTGGCTTTTCACCTTGTATTATACAAAAGGGGAGGTGAAAGGGGACCAAAGGGTAGGAAAAAAGATCACACACATGTCCCGATTGGCACACTGATGCTGATGTCCGTTTTCACCAACGCTCTGTTTCGCGCAGGAATCACAATCTCTTCTGCGCTGTATAGATCATGGCCTGCGGCATAGGGACTCCCTTTTGTAGGCGCTTTTGCGTGTTCGCTGAGGAGTTGGACTTGCAATTGCCCTTCTGCTCCCGGTGCTGCTGTGGAGGCTGAAGGCGCGGCCATGTTTTCCCCGCTGCTGTGGCTAGGTATCGTGGTCGCTGCTAAAGGCGTCGGTGTCGCGGCACCTGAATCTGTGCCGCGTGGTAGTGTGGACGCAGTGGTGAGGGGAGTAGGATCGATTACTTTTGTTCGTTTCGGGAGTGGAGAGGAAGGGAGGGACGGCGGCTCGTGAGCGGGCAGAGGGGTGTCTGACATTGTCTAGTGTTATGGTGGTGGTGAGTTTTGACGGGGAGTAAGTGTTGACAGAGGCGGTGAGCGCGCTGGATGGAGACGCGGATTTTGGTGGGGAAGGAGTTGACGCGTGAGGGGGCGTTTTATTGGCTGGTTCGCGAAGGAAGCGAGCTGGTTGGGTGTTTCTACTACGGCTGTATTGTTGTTATTGCGTTACGTTGATTCTTGCTTGAACTCTGTTTCCCTCATCACTATAGTAATGACGGTGGCCGCTCCATTGGCAGGCCGGCGCAATCGATGACTTTCTTTATAATCAGGAAGACATGTTCGTTAGTGTAGATCAAATCGAGGAGAGCTGCGCCTCCAAGCAACGCAAACGGTGAATGCGACCCTATTCGACTGGCATCATTCGCCCCCAGTTCAAGACCTGTTATCCATGTTGACGAGACGAATGGTCTCGTTCTGCGAAAGCCGTTGATGACATCAGGTGCTCCCAACTGGGATGCTTGTGCATGGGCCTCTCGGGGGTTCCGAACGTTGCCTCGGCTCACTCCAAGCTTGGTAGGACCACCAGCGTCAGCATTGTATCAGCCCGCAGCACGTGAGCTCCTCGTTTTTTCTCGTCCCATGACTTGGCCATAGAAGCATCGTGGCGTGCGGCGATCAATTTAGATTCCGTGTGAGCCTCTTCGAACGTTAGCTACTGTCATCACAGATGCGAGCCACTGCAAAGACGTACCTGAATTGAGGCGTGCCAAAGACATCATGTTTCGGACAGCTTAGGACGACATCTACTGCCGGTATTTGCAACTACCGCAATGATTGCCGATGTTGGAAACAGATCGCGCAGGCCACCGGCTCACTCCAAGTGAGCACAACGCGAGTCAAGCGCTCCGACCTGAGACTGACCATTGCGGGGGCATTCACAGCAGAATTCGACTCGAGATTCCGCCAAGGTACCGGTATTAAGCTTGGCAGTCAGGCCGGAAAAGTCAAGCTTGAACTACCTGCAACCTCATCCTTCATGCAAAGCTGATCTCGCCGTCAACAAAAGCATGGCAAGGCAGCGACTCGCACTGGAGTCTCGCAATCCCCGTCTTTCTCCCAGGGCTTTTCTCCATAGGAACGCTCTCTACGATGCGACACGCTCCATGCACGGTTGAGGCAACGCCGATGTTACACCCTCTCCACACCTCGCTACTGGTCGCCTCCAAACAGTGGCTCTATGTCGGACCGTCATGGATCAGGCCCCAACAACGCATGACCTGCTATCTTCTATTCCAGGCGCACGGTGTCGAGTGGATACCAAAGTTGAGCCGCAGCGGCGTGGCCGGCCGTCTACAAACGAAAATTTGCCTCCGGACGCATCTTAGAGCCAAGCACCATGTCACAGTATATCCTTTCCGGTTAGTGGATAAAAATCTTCCCGATAGTTCGGCCAGGCGCCTCATGTCCGGTCTCGGGCTATTGCAGCCGACCCTCTCTGGTTGGTTGAGACTCGGCTATCCTATGCTGTGCTTGTTGAGCCTCACGGGATCTGGAGAGAACTAATGCACCCCACTTACCCTATCGTTCTCACACGCTCATGGGTCGGCCAGAAGCAAAAATTGTCGCGCTATACTGTCCCCACCACCTCCGATGTCTGCTCCATCCTCTTACAGGCAGCCCGCTGGTATCAGCGCCCCGTTCAGTGTAGTATTCTCAGCTACCAAAGCAGTAATGTTCCAGAATGCCTCTACCGCGTTACTCTACCCAGCTGGGCTCCGACGGTCTAAATCATTGGTCACCGGAGAGACTGCCCCAGACGGGCGAGGCCATGGATCGTTATGTCGACTAGCTGTTTAGTCTATGACCCTGAGGACTTTGATTGCAAGCAATGCGCTCGTTGCGCCTGCTTGAGTATCAACAATGAAGTGTCACCATTTGCAGCCTACTATGTTGGTCAACAGTGCCCTCAACCAAATATCAATCGCGCAGAAGCGATGGCGCTCATGTCCGCATTTGGATGTGTGGATAAGGTAGTGATTGACGACTCTCATGCACCCGACCTGATGGAGCGCTACCGACTTCCCTGTTTCCAAATCTAAGCAAGATTAGTCCACGATCATTCGGCCTGTAACGTACGAGGGGTATCCGTCTGGTCTGCTCTAGCTCAACCGCTAAGCAGTACGCCAAGAATCCCCAGACCATTTCACGTTTATGCGCTAGTCGATTCCGAGGTTAGTGCAATGACCCCGGGCTTCCAGTCTCCGGAACAGAGGGCCGCCCATGGAGATCCCCATGCCCATGGGATCAGTTCCCCAACTGTACTTAAGGATGGCTGTTCCGCCCCAAACGTGAAGACATCTTCCGAGTCCAAAACACTCTCCCTGGACCTGAGCCTTTTCTCGCATCACTTTCAATCTTCTCAAACAGTCACTAATCATGGGTCTGATGCTGAAGAAGCCTGAGGGCGTGGCCGGTTCTACCGCACCAGCCATTATGGTCGGCTTGTTCATTGCTTTCGGTGGTGTCTTGTTCGGGTATGCTATTCCATCTTCTGATCTGAAAACATCATTCTAATAGATCACAGTTATGATACTGGTACCATTGGTGGCATTCTTGGAATGGCTCATTGGCGTGAGCTTTTCAGCACTGGATATATCAACCCGGAAGACAACCTGGCTGATGTTACCGCCGATCAGACCTCTTTGATTGTCTCTATCCTCTCTGCCGGTACCTTCTTCGGTGCCTTGACTGCCGCCCCTAGCGCTGATCTCCTCGGTCGCCGCCTGGGTCTCGTTCTCAGCAACGTCGTCTTCTGCGTTGGTGTCATTCTCCAGACAATCGCCACTGCTATTCCCATGTTTGTTGCTGGTCGTTTTTTCGCTGGTTATGGTGTTGGTATGATCAGTGCCATCATTCCTCTTTACCAATCTGAGACGGCACCGAAATGGATTCGTGGTACTATTGTCGGTTCCTATCAACTTGCCATCACTATCGGTCTTTTGCTCGCTGCAATTGTCAACAACGCCACCAAGGACAGAGACGACACCGGCTCTTACCGTATTCCCATCGCCGTCCAGTTCGCTTGGGCCATTGTCCTATTCGTCGGTTGCATCTGGCTTCCCGAGACACCTCGCTGGTTCATCAAGAACGGTAACCCAGAAAAGGCTGCCAAGTCCCTCTCCACCCTCCGCCGCCTCGACGTCGAGAACCCTGCACTCGTTGAGGAGCTGGCTGAGATCACCGCCAACCACGAGTACGAGATGTCTCTCGGTAAGGCCTCTTACCTTGACTGCTTCCGCGGTAACCTTGGCAAGCGTCTCGCAACTGGTTGCCTTCTCCAATCGCTCCAGCAACTTAGTGGTGTTAACTTCATCTTCTACTATGGAACTTCCTTCTTCCAGAACTCTGGAATCAAGAACCCCTTCGTTGTCACTATGATTACTTCCTGCGTCAACGTCGCCTCCACTCTTCCCGGTCTCTACCTCGTCGAGAAGTGGGGTCGCCGCAACCTGCTCCTCTTTGGTGCCGTCGGTATGGCCGTCTGTCAATTCATCGTCGCCATCACTGGTACTGTTGCTGGCATTGACAACCTGTCTGCCCAGCAGGCCCTGATCGCATTCGTCTGCATCTACATTTTCTTCTTCGCCTGCTCATGGGGCCCTGTCGCCTGGGTTGTCACCGGAGAGATTTTCCCTCTTAAGGTCCGCGCCAAGTCTCTTTCCATGACCACTGCATCCAACTGGTAAGTTTAATCTTCCCTTCATCATAGTAGCACAATCAACTAACAATCATCTTTTCAGGCTCTTCAACTTCGCCATCGGTTACGCTACCCCTTATATGGTCAACAGCGGCCCCGGTAACGCCAACATGGGTGCCAAGGTCTTCTTCGTCTGGGGCGGATGCTGCTTCATTTGCATCTTTTTCGTATGGGGCATGATCTACGAGACCAAGGGACTCTCCCTCGAGCAGGTCGACGAGCTCTACGGAAAGTGCTCCAAGGCCTGGAAGTCGCCTGGCTTCGTTCCTTCTGTCTCTTTCCAGGATGTCCAAGATATGGGTGCTGATAACCGACGCGCCAGCCTGACTGATATCGAGGCTGATGCATCCCGCAAGAGGAGCGCGACTTACACCGAGTACCCAGAGAAGACTGTCGTCTAAAGCGATGATTCTCAAGTTGGCGACATGCCTTGATATAATTTGAAGATTTGTGTGGCTATGGGATTTATGTTGCTCAATCACATCTACTCTCTTGTAAATAATGCTTACTTTGTGGGCTGTTTTGTCCTTCGCATCACAGCGCTTACGACTCTTGTATTACCCCCTCTGAATTCATGAATCACGAGTTTCTGTTAAACATCTTGGTTTACTGCATTACTGTGATTACTTTGCTTTCTCTCACACTCACTCTTTTCTCTCTCCCCGGCTTAGACACTGCTTCCACAGTAATCAGATCCTCTGCGTCGCTAGGCTTCGCATCAGGGTTCTGATCGCTGTCGTAGTCGTCACTCGCGGCACCACCAACCATCACATATCCTCGCCCCACTGACAAAAACCCCCTCGTCACTTATCCATCAGCCCATCCAACCGGCCCCTTCTCCGCCCTCTTCTGACACACCATCACAGCCGCAAGACTTATCCCACACTCTAGTTCTACGCTTACAATAGTCCTAGCGCCGTCGTGCATCTGGGGATGCATTGAAACGTCCATGCACAGCCATCATTGCTTCAGCGGCACTCACTTACTACAACTGCTTCTAAGAAGATGATGGGACTATCTATTGGAGAACTCGGTTGCTCAGCGTGCTATCGTGTCGACGTGGCAAGACAATATACCCATTCTTACAGTAAACAAATGCAAACAAAACCTAAGATGCGGCTAGCCTCTGTGCTTCAGCTTGTAAGGCTCTCATAGCCCCTATCTGGCTTGCCGACCCCCCTTGTATAACATGTTCGTCTCTGATAGTGACGCAGCACTTGTAATCTTCAGGCTTCGTCATCACAATGGACACATCTGCAGGCTCCAGATAGACAAAGTTGAAGCTTAGTTGCCGCCTGAGTACGAAGACCATAGTCGCTACGGATATATTCAGTCAATAGCGCGAAAAAATAGCGGGACCTACCAGGTTCCGCCCAAACAACGTACCTGCTAATTGGCGTTGCTCTTCTGTGCTTAATTCCGGGTAGTCTTGAAGTAGATTCGCCAGATGCTCCTTGAGGGTTGTCTTTTTCAACTTTTCCTCCAGATCTGCCACTTTGTTCCGGAGGCGAGAGACCTCGTCCTCAAGCATGGGGATTCTCACGTGCGAGGGAATAAAGTCTGTCATGTTGAATATGCGTGCTTCAAACTTCGGAATCCTGGAAAGTTACGGGAAGAGAAGTGTGAGCTGCTGAGATGACATGGACACTGCGACAGCGGTTTGGGCATAGGTATTATCTGTGCATGAACCTTCTGCTGCACCATCAATGTTGTGTCACAGGCGTAGCTGCATGGTCCATGCTGATAGGATGAGCATGCATGAGGCGTCATGGCTTGGACGGTTGGACCCACTGCAGCCTGGCGCGTAGAAACGAAGGTTCTTCTCTGCGATCATTTCTTGGTGGACGAATGCGAACTGAATCATAGGTCACCCGCTACTACCCTGCATACTTGTCTTCCTATCGATGTTGGTATTACATGGATACCTAGGTACTTGGAAGTGCGGGCTGAATGCAACCGCCAGGATTGCGGGTTTGAGGGCTGGTTCCCCAAACGCCGCTGCCAAACGCCGCGCAAACGCCCCACCTGAACGAGGTTGGCGTAAAATTCACATGTAAATATATCATGATGTGGGTAAGCTTCAGCATCTTGTTCTGCAGCTGTCATTATTTGCCTTGGGTGCTACGGTAGGCTGCTTTAGACGGAAGCGCCATGCTGCTAGCGCAGCCCCGCTAATGCAAGACTAGCTACTCGGCACAGCCACGCCTTGTCTACTACACTACTCCCGTTCCACAAATACTCCACATGATTTATAACCCCCGTTCTTAAGGAGATCAGTGGTGGTGACTGATGCTCTGCTATTCTAGTCATGATACAGTTGTGAATATAAATTGGTAGCCAAATCCAGCAGCTAAAATAAGGTTAGCGCGCTCGTTCACATCATGACGGAAGATGTCATTGCTCCATAATGAATTGCCTCATCTTTACTATCCTATAACGTAAAGCACCACCGAGCCGGACACACCACCGAGCCGGACACTTTTTCTTGGCATCGCGAACACCACCTACGAACAGCGATGCAATCACAA
>LR132472.1:0-21422 GCA_900634815.1 Paradendryphiella salina | reverse complement strand
GGTTAATACGAGCGAGGGAGGGGGTGCGGAGGGGATTGGCGGGGTCAGGATGTGTAGGATTAATAGTGGGAAATTTGGTGTGAAGTGGGAGCGGACGGAGGAAGTGCTGAGGGGGGTTGTGATTAGGGAGGGGTGGATGGAGAGTGTGGAGGTTTGGGATCCTGAGGGGGTATAGAAGATGCTGGGTAGGATGCGGGTGAGGCCTGTTCTTCTTCTGTCGATGTATCCGTATCCGCGTTGTAGCAGGCATAGGTAGCTTTATGGATGCGCCAGTACGCTCAGACTGCGAGCTTTGGGGTAGCATTCTAGTTACCAACAATAACGATCAAAGTGACTTAACGCAACATCACTCAAGCCCTATCGGTCATTGCTCTTGTAAAGACATCATCCCAGATTGAAGTCGATCAAGATGTCCATTCAATATCATGATATATCCCCTGATTAACGCCATATGCAATGCAACCATATCCCCTTTCAAGATTCACTCATGCACCTGTTGGTTCATGGGTACGTTACTTGGAACCATTAATTGCTGTAAAGCCCGTTGACCGCCTGACTGCTGCAGGACTCGCGTTCTTGCTCTCGCTTGTCGTAGGCTGACGTGACGGACCACGCATCTCCATTTCGATCTGCATGGCCGCGGCATCCTCATCTTCGGGCTCGCTGTCGGCAACACGGTCCGCTTCCTGATCAACTTCCATAGCATCAGGCGTCTCGTGTGGTTTCTCTGGCGGCGTTAGGGATGTGATGGCGGCGTTGGCAGACGTCTCTCCCTTGTCTGCTGGCTCCTCTTCTACCGTCTCTGGTGCTGCACCCAGTTTCGCCTGCCCATTCGCAAGAGTATCCTTGTTGACCTCCTTCTCTTTCCGCTTCGCATCCTCCTTCTCCTTTTCGTCCATCTTCTTCTTCACCGTGCCCCATGTGCTCGTCTTGGGTGCGACATCGACCAGAAACTCCAGGTTGTCCGTCTTGGCTACCGCGCTGCTGACATCGCGGTACTGAATGTTACGGCGGGGCTTGCGCTCGGCTTTTACGACGTTGTGCGTTGTGGTTGCGAGGTGCTGGATGAACATTTCTGTCGCGAGGGCAATGGCGAAGGCGGCGTTTTTGGACGTGGTAATGCGCTCGGGGTCTGCTTGGATGATCTTTTGCACGCGTGCCACTGGAGAGAGGATAAGCATATCGATATACCCGCTTTTGCAAGTGGAAGAGGTACTGGGAACACTCGCGGACGAAGACATTGTGCTCGCAGTAGTTTGGATAGGCGATTACAAGCATGTGGTAGAGTATTGGCGCAAAGCAGCAGAACGAATGGTCAGGTGAAGGCAAGCAAAATCCATTACTTACGCGGGAGCGACACATGGCCGGTGATCTCCTTATTTGGCGCAATTGGGGTATTGTTGTAAGGCATGGCGAAGGAAGGCGCCTTATTCGGGGGTGGTGTGCGCTTGGGACGATTGCTCCCTCGTAGACTAATGCGCGTTCCAACGTCGACCCAAGAAAACCGTACAGGTGCTATGTATCCAAGTGGACGATGGACGCGGTCAGGTCGCGCAATTTGGCCTGGTTGAGGGTATAGTCGCGTGTGCGCGTGGCTGTGAAGATGTTCGTGAAGGCTAAGTGGCCGCACCCCTGTCCATCGTAGGGCCAACACTTGCCTGGACCATCATCATCGACCTAGACACCTGCCACCAAGACCAACCTTCTTTCCTTCCTTTTTGCTTCGCAGAGTCCATGATTCTCTCAACTGTATAGTGCCTTCATGTTCCGCAACACCACTTCCAGTTGAACCTGTGTTATTATTGTATCGTTATCCTCCCGTCCTGTCCGTGATCGAACGCCACCTACCAGCCCATCACGGTACCGTAAAGATACACATCAAGCATGAAGATATCTATTGCCGGTCTGCTTGTCGCGGCATCATCAGCAACGTCTTTCTCTCAGGCTCCCTTCCAAGAGACTCCAGACGTTGAAGGATTTCAATCATACCAAAGTCAATTTTCCGAGCACCATTCCATCCGCATCAGAGAGCAACAAGACGACACCATCTGTAATGCCCACTCCAGGCAATACACCGGATGGCTAGATGTTGGCTCAAAACACATCTTCTTCTGGTACTTTGAATCACAGAACAAGCCGTCTGAAGACCCACTTTTGCTATGGCTGACAGGAGGCCCTGGTGGGTCTGGAATGCTTGGGTTGATGGGCGAATTGGGGCCATGCATGATCAACGAGCACAGCAACGGCACTGTGTACAACGAGTACGGGTGGAGCAGGAACGCCAACATCATCTTTGTTGATCAGCCAGCTGGTGTAGGGTTCAGTTATGTGGACGAAGGCATCCCCCTTGCTGCGACCAGCTTCACGGCTGCCGAAGACATGCATCATTTCCTGCAGCTGTTCACTAGCGACGTTTTCCCGAGCCTATCTGGCAGGGAGTTTCACATAACAGGTGAGAGCTATGCTGTAAGTCTGTCGCAAAATAATAAAGCACACGGGCTGATTGCAACCAGGGCCACTATGTCCCGACACTAGGCGCGCAGATTGTATCTCAGAACCTCCTGTATCCCAAGCGACCGCAGGTCAACCTCAATTCTACCTTTACTGGCAATGCATATGTCTCGCCCATGGATACTACTTTTGGTTTCTGGGAGACGCTCTGCACAACAAACCCCGGCGTGGAAAAGCCCATCTTCAACCAGACACGTTGCGATATCATGGCCGAAAATCTACCTCGCTGCATGGAACTCAACAAAGTCTGTTACAATCACCCTGATCCTGCCATTTGCATAGCAGCCGAGACGGTTTGCGCAGAAGGGGTAATTGATTACTACGACGGCGAGTCTGGCCAAGGTGGTCGCAACAGGTTTGATATCACGGACGGTTGCGAGACAAAAGATGCTCTGTGTTATCCAGAAATCCACAGGATACAGAATTACCTCAATCTTCCATCAGTTTGGGAGGCTCTCAATGTGCCGAAAGCTGTGGGCAACTACTCTGTCCTGTCCGAGGATGTTGCATGGGCCTTTGCGTTGACTGGCGATGGAGTTCTCAGCACGCAGCCCCAAGTCTTGTTTCTTCTCGAGCATGGCATCGACGTGCTTTTCTACCAGGGCAACCTCGATCTTGCATGCAACACGGCAGGAAATCTACAATGGGCGAGCACAATGCAGTGGAAAGGGCAGCCCTCCTTTGTTGCGCAGCCGAAGAGAATGTGGAAGAATGAAGGAGAAGAAGTGGGCTGGTTCAAACAGGTAAAGACAAAGACTGCGAGCGGAAGAGAGACAACTTTTGCCTTCACGACGGTTGACAGAGCGGGGCATCTTGTTCCTTTTGACAAGCCGAAGGAGGCGCTGGCGCTTGTGACGAAATGGCTGACCAAGAGGAGCTTTGCGTGAGTGTCGCGTGTCGTGGATAGAAATGGGGCATCAGCATGTTCCAGACCTAACGCACCTAACGATTGCCTATATGCGCAGCATCCGACGATGGTAGTGGTGGGCACTTTGTGGGAAAGATTGTTGTCAATACCTTGCGAAGATACGTAGTTGTGGGTAACATGACGAAACCGAGCTCCTTCAAAATCTCGCAATCGCAGTGAACTTGGAACGAGCACACAAGGGCTCCGTAATCGCTACATGCAAATTGAAAACTCAGGCACCACATCGGCCATATGCATGTCATGAGGCGCATTGGCGTATGGTGCCCAAAATGTGCGTTTTGTCCCCACCGATGATATCACTCGAATACTACGTCATCGCAGTCCTAGTCTTTGCGCACAAGACAGACCCTTCAAAAGGAGGGGAAGAAGTCACCCAAACGACATCACATACACCCATTGCCATTTCTCAACTTTTACATTAATCTTCTACACTCAAACTTTTTTTCCTACGCACCACATACCCCGTACTCAACATGTCTGGAACCTCAAGCGTCGGTCAGCACAGCGTCTACGAGTCTGGTGACCAGGTGACCAGGTCCAACGCCGAGATCGAGCAGGCGAAGAAAGAGAACCGCTTCCACGAGGGCAAGGAGAACTCCCACAAGGCCAACGACTCCAGTATGCTCTTCCCTTTCTTCCAACTCTTGATGCGCCTGTAGTCAAGTTGCGTATCGACGCCCTCTTACACGCCCTCCCTTATCATCATCTTCATCATCATTGTCTCGAAAACATATACTAACCATCGCCTATAGAGGACGAGCGATCAATCGCCAACAAGCTTGAGCGGGAGGAGAAGCGCGAGAAGGAGAGCGAGGAGCAGTCCCTCGAGAACACGCAGAGCAAGAAGGACGCTACCCTGCCCGCACGAGCACACGGCAACGAACCCTCAAAGGGCGCTAAGCTCGACCAGGAGCTGAGGGAAGAGGACGAGGCCATGCTCAAGAAGAAGGGCGCCAACTAAGATCGTCGATGCGACAGGCGATTTTGATACCCGCACATGCACACGCGTGCTAGGAGTTGGAGGGACATAATGACATGGATTGACGATGAAACGTCTCCACCAAGGCCTGGAATATGGCTGAGGCATGAATGAAAATATCTTTAACTCCATGTCCCTTGTTTGTAATTACCGTGAGTTGGGATTGCGGCTCAAGCTACCTTGTGTAATGATATGCCACCCCCACGGCAAAGTCGTGCTTGCCCCTCCCTGTGATGTGCCTGACTCGTACAGCCTCGAGACTCCCGTCCATAGCCGCTCTTCTTATCTCCGCCCCGTCACCAACTCCATTGCTCTCCCCGCGCTCATCAACGCTTCGGATGCTGTATTATAAAGCAACGTGATTTATATGCCTATCCTGCCGTCATCACGACAATTCTTCCGCACCGCTACCATATTTGCACGAGCCTTATTTCCACCCCGCATTGCGCTTTCTAGTGTACAGCTATCGACTCTCGTCCAACACCAAACGGCAAACATGTCCACAAGGATGGCTGAGCGCCTCAAGGGCAAGACTATCGTTATTACCGGCGCGTCATCGGGCATCGGAAGATCCACAGCTGTCGAATTCGCGCGAACACAGCCAGACGACCTGAAACTAATCTTGACTGCGCGAAGAGAAGACGTACTGAAGGAGATTGCGCAAGAAATTGGTACTTTCGCAAAGGGCGTCAAGGTCCTGCCAGTCAAGATGGACGTCAGCAAGCCCGAAGACGTTCAGAGCTTCGTCGGCAATCTGCCCCAAGAATTCAAGGATATTCATGTGCTGGTCAACAACGCGTGAGTCACCCGCCACCTGATACTCCATGCGACTAACGGGTATCCTCACAGCGGCCTCGTAAAAGGCGTGGCGCAAGCTCCTGATATCTCCCTTGCGGATATCGACACAATGTTCAGCACAAACGTAACCGGCCTTATCAATATGACTCAAGCCATCCTTCCCATCTTCAAGTCGCGCTCCACACCCTCGGGCGACATCATCAACATCGGTTCCATCGCTGGTCGCGAGCCGTACCAAGGCGGCTCCATCTACTGCGCCACCAAGGCTGCTGTTCGCAGCTTCACCGATGCTATGCGCAAAGAGCTGATAGCCACCAGAATAAGAGTCATCGAGATTGACCCGGGTCAAGTAGAGACTGAGTTCAGCGTTGTGAGATTTGGCGGCGACAAGGAGAAGGCTAAGAAGGTTTATGAGGGCGTGGAGCCATTGACTCCAGAGGATATCGCTGAAGTTGTTGTCTTTGCAGCTGGCAGGAGGGAGAATGTGGTGCTGGCGGACAGTCTCGTCTTCCCTAACCATCAGGTATGTGTGCTGAGATGGGCATGCGTATCATGGTTGCTAATAAAGTGTAGGCTGCTGCGACGGTTATGCATCGTAAACCTGCTGGTCAGTAAATGCGATGATGGCTTGTATATAACGATGGCTCATCTGCATACTAGACTTGGCCATGGTACCACGAATTCGATCATCGTTGTAGAATTTGCTTACCACAGTCATGTTTTGTCTGCGTTACTTCACTGCGACTACGGTACTGCGGTTGGCTGTTCCCGCAAAACTTTGGTTGCAATGCGCACTGTGGATGAACAATGCTTTCTTTCATCTACTGCGTCCTGAACGTTTAACACCTTTTGAACCAACTGACAACTCCGAGAGATCCCATCCCAGCCATGCGTAACCAAGCAACGCCGTCATTTGCCCAGATCATCGCAAGCGCTCGAGACTCAGCAGAGGCCGACTCATTCTACGGTAGAGAGCCGAAGTCCGATGACCAAGATAATCATAGTATCAACGACATATGTGAGAATATTGAGGAGAGACTGATTGATGTAGCCAAGGTAAGCGGAAATTCACAGGCTGGGTGGGACCAGCAAAAAAACATGCTACAATTCAACGCATCTGGCAAAGCATACTCCTCTCGTACTGATCCGCCCAGGTTTGGTCTTCGGCGTCACGAAGATGACGAGTCCCTAGCGTCTCTCATCGCTCGCGCGGAGGAAGCGACCTTTTCAACCAACGCGGAAGATGTACTGAACGATGAATCTTTGACCTGCACCTCGAATTCCTGGAAAGGGAGCGCTATTACGTGGGAATCAGTAAAACAGGTTTACCATTCTTCAAAAATATTGGATGAAACGAAGGATACCCCGCTAGTGCGCGAGTCCACGTGTGAAAGCGGCAACGACGGTGCTACGCAATCCGACCAGACTGACGAGGCCCCAGCGTTCATCGAAGAGAGGACTGGAACTATACAGTGCCATCTGACAAGCAGGAAGAAGCGCAATATGGAGAGACTTCTCTGTAAGGCAGGGCAAGCGACACGTCACTGCGCAAAAGCTACGAAACAGGTCCACGGGACGGCCTGTGGCATTATATTTGCCGCTTTGTCGGATCGCCATCCAATTCTCGTATGCCACCTTAGCTAGAGGCTGGGACGCGTTCCGAGTGGGAGACTTTGGCTGCGATCGCTACCGGATACACGGGTTGCTACGTCGACATGTTGTAGTGTAGACGGCGAACGATGATCCGGTAGTGATGCTCAGACCACAATATTCAACGCCAAACAACTCACTGAGCCGATAAGCGAATACTCTCATTGGCTGCACGAGGTCTGTGGATGGGTGTTTCATCGAATGTCACAGACCTGATCTACTAGATCGTTTTTGGTTTTCCTGGGGGCTTTTTCTCGCGTTCTGGAATTCTACGCTAGTTGCGTTCACACCGTGCTCTTCCTCAACACCAGCTTCGCCATCGCTGCCGGAACCTTCCAGTCAATACATACCTTTCAGAAGACTCAGTATTATGCGCGAGTATTCAGACGTGTGGGAGGGCGGAAAGCCACGTCAAGAATGAAGTGCAGTTTGCTCTCGCCAATTGACCCATGATCGCAACGTCACGATCCATCACTCTTTGTTTGCGAGAAATGGCCGGTCACCGACGCGATAGGTCTTCACTCCCACCTCGCGTTGCCTCCCAGACCCGTTTAATTTCCGGAGTGAGAACTTGTCGCGCACGTACCATAGTTGAAGCTCAAAGCTTGGGCGCCAAGGCCATTCGAACCGTGGGTCCCTTCTCCCCCGTCGCATGCGCACACTCGTGATAAGAGTTACATTCATTAACCTGGGGGGCGCCTCTTCACTACTTCTTTTCTGTTGCGTGGGGCTCGTTACTTAACTTGACCCCAACTTTCGCCTGTCAACACGAAAGACCACTACTTGCCTCCTTGGGACTGCCCAACCATCACTATTACACAGAACGAATCTTTACCAATTCATACAAAACAATATGTCTTTCGCCACAGTCGCTACTAATAGTGGTCGCACATTCAATTGGGATGACGATGATGAAGACGATTTTGACCTCGACGCCTGGAAAGCCATTATCGATACTTCAGCGCCCAGCGTCTGCGAGCTAGGCCCCCTCCAGATTTCCACGGATAACAAAAGCAAAGAAGAGGAGGTGCACAGCTGCAACATTATTCAGAATGATCGCGCGTATCTGGATACCCCCGCTTCGGGAATCAAGGAGGCGGATGTCGAGCAGGCATCGAACGCTTTCGAAGACAAAGAAGAAGTTCCTGAACCAGACACCATCAATGTCCCAACAGCAGACTCCATTATGGAATTGCCAGGTTGCTCTTCCGACAGCCAGGTCGCTTCCGCTCAGTACGAGCATGTCATCCACGCCATCGGCCCACATTACGATGGCAAAGAAGAAGCCGACACCCCAGCGTATCCCGAGTTGAGCAGTGGCGCCAACCAACGGTATAGCTACGCAAAAGAGTTCCAAACGGAGAGGTACAAGAACGCGAGGCCAATCGCCAAGGTGTATCGTCATTCTCCACTAGTTCTCGTCACCAGCATCAATGAGGCGCATCTGATCGACGACACCATCTGCGGAGACAAGGGAGAAGACGCAGTGGACGAAGAGGAAATTGAAGAGTACCAAGCTCTCCAGAAAGCTGCGTTCGAAAAGCAAGAGCTGGAAAAGCAAGACGCGGACGCGGAGATGGGCGAAGAAATCAAGCACGTTCTTGACGAGCAGGTTGAGCACGGTATCAATGTACAGAATCGGGTTTCCAAGGAGGAGCTCGAGAAGTTTTGCAGAATCTGGAAGGTGCAGCAAGATCACTCTGGAGAGGATGTGGATGGAGAAGATGTTGACGACGACGACGCCGATACCGTTGATACATGGGAGCTCAGCGACACTGATGAAGAGGAAATGTTTCAGCCGCTTGGAGATAACGAAGAAGATGAAAAAAACGTGTTTTCCGTTACCCGCTCACAGGAACACGACACTTTCGACAGCGCGGATGAGCTGGACTTCAATGACGTTGTGTTTGGCAGGGAAGACGGAGGAGATCTGGTTCGCGACGAGGGTTACGCTTCTTCGTCTCCACCCGTTTCTCCTGTTATGGACTGCTTCATCGACGAGTGTGACCGGGAGAAGCCGTGCTTGCAGTCTGCTACCCAGAATAAGAAGGAACTGCGCATCGACTCCATGTATGCGCTGGATGAGCCTGAGACGGTCCGCGAGAAAGTGAACGCAACTGGGTGCTCCGCTGGAGACAACGAGCCTCTGATCATAGCAGAGGAAGCCAAGGAGACGATCGAGGCTGATGGCGATAACGATGCTGCTCCAGACACTATCGTCCGCACTGAGTTGTTCCTGACAACCACGCCAACCCTTGAGATTGCAAAGCCGCCCAATGCCTCATATCCCAACGCCGTACAGGAACCTGTTGCATTCGTGCCATGTCTCCACGACGCCTTGGGAATCACATCAAACCCCTCCTCATTCCCCAGCGTGGTGGAACACTGCGCCCGCGTAACCACCTCCGTCACTCCCCCCACCAACCCCTCTCCAGACCTCAAGCACACAAAGCAACCTCACCATCCGATCAGTATCCTAAGCTGCACCATCGCGACAGGCTGGTACTACGCTAGCGCACTCTTCTGACCATCTATCGGTCTCGTAACAGCCAGCGCTATGTATCGGCGGCTTGGCGGGTGCTGCGCATCGACGTTAGAAACAAGCTTTCCCACCAGTCGACTCTAACTGCCACCACAACAAGAGCCTTTTTTTTTCCCACGGTGCAATAGAAATTTTGCATAGCGAGCAAGCGATGGTAGCGACGGAGTCTTTGTTTCTTGAACCATTTTTGTGTCGTTATATACCCCCAGGGCTTGATTATTTTTTCTCGCGATTTCTTGTTTCCATTTTCTTTTTCCCCAAACCTATGGGGGAAGCTGTTTTGCATTATAGAATCATGGAGTGAAGAAGATAGGCGCAAAAATACATGAATGCATTCAACATTATGTAGAGAAGAACTAAGACTTATGAGATTGTACGATATACACTGCGTCCGTCTTCTCACTGCCCGTTTCCCCCTCATCCCCAACCCTTCTATACTCTCCCTCTGTCCTATGTCGGCATATCGTTGTGAGTCTACCATCTCTTTTTATTTTCTCAAACCCACGAAGACAAACGACTAGTTCACTTGGATTCCTGGTGTTTAGTACATATATTGGTTCGCGTTTGAGATGAAGAAATGTTATTTTCGGCATCGTTTTATTGCCGCAAAGGGCTCATGATTAGGGTCTCTATTCTGTGGATCGTGGGGCGCGGCGGTTCAAGGGGGATTGCCATACAGGATGCGGTATGTGTAGGGTTGGGAAAAGGATGAACAACTCCTTTCGTCTTCGCGAACAGCGAGTGACGATATGCGCCATGAATGCTTGCGAGAGAGGGGATTGCGTGGTGGTCATGATGATGATGATGTGCCAGGATAACTGGCGAGAAAAGCTTCACGATGTTCAACAAAAGAGAATAGCGAGTGAGTGCCAGGAGAACAAAGGTTTCATCGAAGGAATGAAGAATCGCCACGAAAATCGGTAGAATGCAGTATCAGTATTGTATTGATTCATACATGCACATGTTTACCTTCCCATCTTGTATTCTCGTACGATTACTAGTTCCAAGATCAGCCCTTTTAAACCGGGTGCGCAGTATGTGCCGTCAGTAGCCCGCGGATATTACCCACGAAGAAAGCCGCAATAAAACACACACCACCAAACGCAATCGAGATCCAGTATGGCCACCGATACGCCAGCGCAAAAGCCTCTTGTGAAGCTGCAAGAATAATGGGGAAAGCATCCCTTTGTACCACTTGCGGATTTGTGGCCAGGATCTGCTTAACTTCTTCGAACCTCGCGCTACCCATGAGTGTGGTTACGACCCCAATGACTGCACGGCCTTCCTCCGTAAATGGGTTGATAATGGCTTGAAAAGCAATAGTGTTCTCGGCCACCATCGTAGTAAGGTGTTCTTCAACTTTGCGGTAGAAAAGGTTCGAGTAGACTGCGAAACCGATGGCACCACCAATGTACCTGATACTGAGGGTGATGGCGGTTACCGTAGCGATGAGTTCGTCCGGACAAGCGATCTGAGCTATGATGGAGCAGGGGATAATGACACCGCCTACTCCGATGGATGCGAATGTGACGAGTGGGTAGACAGTGGCGAGGTTGTCGGGTCGAGCGACGCATATTGCACCGGTAGTGGCGGTCATCAGGGCGGTGAAGAAGATCATGAGTTCGCGGACGTGGCCCTTGGTGATGGGAATAAGAACCAAGCAGATGACGGCGCCACCGATGATACCGAAACCGATTGGGAGGGAGCGGAGACCGATGCCAATTGGGTCATCACCTGTCTAGATGTTAGTCAGAACGGGTAAGAGAATGGTGGATAGAGTTACCATAAACATTGTAAATTTGGGTTGGCCAGAAAAGCAATAGCACAAAGTAATTGCCTCCACTGAGGAAGGTGATGAGAAGAATGACAATCATAGTTTTCTTGGCTTTGGAGAACAGTGCGCGTGGGACCATCGGGTGTGGCGCGTAGAACTCCCATCCAAAGAAGGCGATGATGAGAACGAGACCGATAACAAGAGGCGCAACGTTGTGTGGGCTGCCCCATTCATACTATTAAATGTTAGTATCGCCTCATACGTTTCACATGGATTGTAGACTAACCTGCGACGCTCCCCATTGCAAGCCCATCATGAAGAGGGTGATGCCAACAGTGCTGAGAGCACCACCGATGTAATCAACCTCACGAAGGACATGACGTGCAGTATACTCCTCGGTGAGGCGAGATGGATCCTTGTAGAAGAAGACGCATAGCAGCAGACCGATGAAGTTCCATACTCCAATCAGAATACCGTTGTACCGCCAGTTGCCCGCTTCAGCGATTAACTGAGCCCACAAGACGGATGGGCAGAAGGGCAGAATTGTGAAGACGATCAACCCGACGTACTTGCCACGGTCCTTGATGGGAACCACCTCGGCGGTACCAGCAAGGGCGATAAGCTCGTTGAGACCCGCACCAATGCCCGAAAAAACTTGGCCAGCTGCGGAAGGGTTATTAATATGTGCTATGAAACCGGCAGGTACGCTACTCACCGATGGCAATGTTCATAGTATCGGCAGTTGCCGTGATGATCGGTCCGATGATGAGGGCCACCTGCCCCACAATGGCTACTTTCTGTCGCCCAAAGAGATCGGATAAGGCGCCTACAAAAGGGCATAGCGCGGCATTTGGGATAAGGTAACCGATGACGAACCAGACGTATCGATCTACGCCACCCACGTCCTGATATATGAGTGGGAGGACGGAGCCAAAAAGGAAGAGAGGGATTTGGGAGCCAATCCAGAGGAACGACATGCACAACAAGATCATGAATAGCTTTCCGTTCATCTGAACATGTGATTAGCAGAATCATGGCATGGTATCATCGCAGACCCACCTTCTCGTGGACGACAGGACCTCTGCTGGCGGCGGGTGCCAGCTGCTGCTTCTCGGGCTCGCTTGGGGGCGTATGTGTTGACACCATCTCAAGATGATTGTTCACGTCATACTTCTCGAATTCGCGAGAGCGGCGCGTCGATATCGATGTCTCTTGCATCCTGTTAACAATGTAGAGCTGAAAGTACACTGAATCAAAAAGAAGAAGGATACAGGATTTCAAGTAGTCTGAGCAATTTCTTGCCCTAGTGTGACGAGCCCTCAAAGCGTAGCGCTAGCCTCTATATCACTTTCAGCTTCGTCGCGAGGTGGTGTCTCTGAGTGGCTGAATTAACACTAACCTCACATGTGCCGCGGTACCACAGGTGAGTGGGCGGGGTTAAGTGGTCGAGTGACAAAACCAAGATACCCCTCTGACCAGTTGGGCGTTCAAAAGCCAATGCCGTCTTGCCCGTTTGGCTACTTGCAAATCATAATGTGGTGTATGTGGCGTATGTTGGTGCGGGGACCCCGCACGCTTGTGCTTTAATCTCACTAGCGGACAGGGCACAAAGCCTGTATTATTAGTTTTACCAACGGCCGGGGCACAAAGCCTGCGTTATTGGTGCGTCTTACAGGATGTATTTTCTGTAGTTGTCGTTTTTGGTGTTTCCCCGCGCCTCAATGGTTTTTGCCCATGACGGTGAGTGCAATTATCCTACCTAAAAGTTATCCTATTTTCGCCGCAGCGCGACCACTTCAGCAGAACCTCAAGGGTCGCCCAAATGCGTTAGATCGAGTAATATGAGGTTAAGAGAAAAGGAATGGGATCAAGCAGAAATAGATTTTTGAAATGTGGGCGTGGGTGGCCCTGCAGGCACCCGTAATTGTTCCTAGGTCATGCCCAGTTTGTCGGGTGCTGCTGACCCCTTCTGGATCCCGGCTACACCAAGCCACGACACTGAGAGCCATAGAAATTGGAAAGTTACCGAGGAATATGAACGTTTTGCTCACGTGGTTGATATGTCCAAACCACCACAGGTGACGTGCAGTTGATAACAACGTCTCCATTAGCTACCCTGATCCAATCGACCCCTTACCAGTCGTCCTGCTAATCAAAGGTTATTCCATACAGGTGCATGGAGGCCCACAGTCACTACACGGTCGGGGCTTTTCGGACAGACGAGGCAAACGCGCTGTAAGTGTCGGTGGTTTTGTTCTCATTATCCATACACTCTTTTCCGATTTCTACGGCTTTTGTTTTTTTAATTTCCCTATGTAATCTGAAATTAAGGCTTACAGGGCCCCAATGAGATTCTACAATCGAACGCACCTTGCGTCACGTGCTCTTCCTTTCAACCCATGTCGCATAGCTCAAGACTCAACAACACCAGCTCCGGCTGGTTTATGACCTAAATCCCACAGGTAACTAGTTATCCTACTAATTCTAAATGGAAGCGTACGAAAAGCTGGAAAATCGAAAAGAACATTGTGCGCAAGAGCAGAGAAAGTCCATGATGCACCGCCCATAACGCCGTGCATCGTCTACATCGCACTGACTGGTGTTGCTTTGCAAATACACAGCCTCTGTGGAATAGGAATCGGTGCCATTTTCTTGATGCTGTACATTATTTGCCTACCATATTCTGTCGCAACTGGTTCTTTAAGGCTTTTTTTTTCAAGATCTAGTCGTAAAATCTACAAAACAAGCAACAACAACCACCAATCCAGTACTATTTCCAGTACTGGCTCCGTAGAGATATCCCCTACGCCCCGTGTAAGCCTCCTCATGTTGCTGTTGGGGGCCTAGGAACAGCGGAGGAACACGGAAACCGCGAAAATGTCGCTTTCCAAGACGCTACATGTCTCATATGGGCTGTGTTGGCTCTGGCCAGGCTGGACGAAACAGTGCCTCCATTCGAAGAGGCTCTTGAAATTTACCGAAATCGAGGCGGAGCATGAGCGTTTAGGTTTCGAAACGCACTTGAAGATACCATCCAATCATTCTGCGACGTGCATATGAAAGATACAAGGAGCACGATTTATGCTGACTGCGCTTTTCAGATTGTATACAATTTGAATCGGACCGCAACAGAATACTGGAGCCTTGCAGAAGATGGACATGGCCCAGAGTATGAGTTTGTACATTCATGCAAAATCTTCCAACATTTTCATTGGCGCATCACTCTGGGAGATACGGAATACGAGAAGCCATTCGGGTCTTTGGGTATGTTGGCTGCTATTTCGATCCGCATGAGTGACATCACTGGTACCGGCGTCTCTAAACGCTCGTCACGTTTATGAGGCTTGTGGCTCGCGAGGCATCACCAGAATGTATCGACAGCTACCTTGAAGAACGCTGGAGTGTCATTTGTGCTGTCATCGAGTTTTTTGTCCAAGAACAAAAAGAGCTGAAAGCTTTGAGCAACTGTGACCCCGAAAGCATCATCGGTGACTCTTTCGTTGAGATGATTCAAATTCCACTGCGCCAACACATTGGTGTTCTCTTACTGGAGCTGATCATCAACCTCCATCCTGCTCGCGGTCGGGCGATTGACGTGGATGCGCACTTCGAAGGCCTGTTGGTTGAGTTCTATGCGGGTATAGCGAGGTTCTCCTCGTATACTTCACCTTTGCTGAGTAACTATTTTGTCCCCGACATACCGTCTGACGAACAGGACGATGAGAGTAGACATGAGAGCGCAATGGTACCGGAACATGTAGCCAACCACAACTTCAGCAGATATGAAGACGTTGACTGGTTCAGTGGTCAGTATGCATTGTTCAACATGCAAGATATACTACATAGCCCAAAACATGCAGAACTGGATGATGTGAGTACCTTCGCAACACCATCAATCGAATACTCCTGTTTCATTTGTGGCGACGACGATGACGCCGAAATGCGCAAGCTTGAGGTATGCGGACTCGACATGCGTAAGGCGTGTCTGGACTCTCAATTGCACGTTAAGTATGAGTGTAGGTACAGATGCGCTTTTTGCAGGGCCGAGTTCTTTCCGTAGGTGTGAACGGAGCCCCGCTTTGTCGCTCCAATCACTTCTTAAGCCATATCAAGATCCTTGTCTACCACCTTATCTCTTGGCGCTTCCCCAATCCGCTTACAACTTCCGAACATCTTCAAAAAGATACGCACCTTGATCTTTTGACTTTTGCGCCCTGACTACCGCTTTCCACGTCCCAGATCGACCCCCACAAGTCACGTTCGCCATGGATCACCACCATCATCAACCGCTTTGGCCATTGTTTGAGGGCGCATATGACTACTGCATGAACCTAGCAGCTGAACTCTGGTCGATGATCTGGAAAACACCTGAGGTGATTCCTGTGCGACCCATGTGTGAGACGGGCTCTAGCGCCGTGCAGAGAGAGGAAAGCGCAACGGGTATGGGCGTGATTAGAAAAGCTTAAGAATAGGAATGCATTCAGAAGACTTGAGGAAAAAGTGGGAGATGTACTGAGCTACTGCCAATGTGCGAGGGTGATGAAAGACGCAAGAAAGGTATTGCGCGACCACAGCGAATGTAGATGGAGCCCAATGGAGAAGAAAGGAAACCGCTCCAAACGTAGTTCTGGCCGGATCGGAGGGTTTCGGTGCGAGTTGCGGCTAATAGGCATGGTACAAAATTTGTGATATCTGACCAAACCATTGTACATGTACTGACTCGTCTAAGGCGACCGACCCCGAACCGATAGACCGCCTTCTCGACTTGAATCTGGGTAGTAACCAGATCATCACTCCTGGTGGTCGAAGTCAGCCCCCGTATAGTGGCAGGGAGATTGTCTCGTTCCTCAACGCGACCGTCATGGCACGGAAAGAGCTTGTTAGCTCATCTTGCTTCAGCGAACGCCAGAAGAAGAACCCGACGCAGTGCTCCTGCACACTGCGCAAGCGATTTCTAGACCGATGGCTATGTATGGGCTGCTATATGATGGAAGACGAAGCTGATAAAGACTTGAGGTGCCACATTACGGTGGACGATGATGTCGGAGGTCATCATCATCATATGTGTGAATGTGGGGCGACCATCGGGTCGGGTTCTCGACCAAAACTCATATGCAACTGGTGCAAGGGGGAGATGACGGGCAAGTGGGCCGGCACCGAGGATAATGTCGGGGATGTAGACGCCGACTTAGAGCCAGGTGAGCTTGGTTACGCCAAGAATCGCGATGGAACCTTGTCAGTTTACGGTAATCATACTTGGATTTGCGGCGAGCGTGTAGGGCGAGGCATTATCCGCAGCTGGAGAGTAGAACAGGGTATGGCGTCTGAATGCATTTGCTGCATCTGCGAGACCGGTCACTTCCATGACGACCATGAGGTAGACGCCGAAGAGGCCGATGAAGACGGCGATGCTTGGGAGACCTCCGAAGAAAGCGGCATGGATGATGGTATCAGCAAGGATGACTGAAGCCATGTCAGCCAGCTACAGGTGGGAAGAGGCCCGGCCGTTACCGCCCCTGCTGCGATGGAAGAGTTAGCATTGGATTCAGACGTCTCCACAAGGCTTGCAGGTCCCTCGTTTGGGCGCCGATACTGATCAGGACATGTAGATGTGTATGAAATTGTCGGCGAGCTTAGATGGCCGGTGCTAGTGACTTGGCCGTATACATCCCAATCAATGGAAGCTAGTGATTGACGGTGACCAGGTGATGTGTGATGGCTTCTCCCCGCAGTCCACACGACCTCTTCCCCGAAGTGGACCCCTGATGCGAAGCGTAAAGCTTGGCATTGACACATCTCGCTCGGACCCTTTTCACTATCGCCGCTTCGCCTCACCGGAGGCTCATCCCCAGCATCATCTGCACGTTCCCGACCAGCCCGCCCTATCCCCATCTAATCGCGCCTCGTGTACACCGACTCCCCTATTGCCAAGATCCCCTTGGGAAACTTCTGTCTTTCGTGGGACGCGACGCGTACATGTGGTACCCTGGCTTTTGAACTGGATCTTTGCTCGAGGCTCCAAATAGCTATCTATGCACGACATGGCGCATTTTACAACTCTGTCGTTTACCCGAAGACTTCTTGTAGTTCTTTGCAATGTATGTCGGGCTTTCAAGACGGAGGAAGGCGGCGGTGAGTAGTCGTATTGCATCGATGCGGAGGCAACGCCAAGACCTCTCGCCCGAAAGTGTCGGCCCATCGGTGACATGCTCCCAGCACGGCGCATGACAGGGCGCCCAATTCAATGGGAAGAACACCCCGATAGCCAGAAAAAGCTCGGTCCTACAACTCTTAAGTCAGCGATTTCCTCTTTTTTTTTCTCTATACAAACGTTTTTCTATCGATATTGCTCCGGACCCACTACTTCTCCGAACCGACGTGCCTGTTATAATTAAACGTACTGCAGGTTCCTCACTGTTGCATTACTTGGACACTACAACACATGCTTTTGCCAGCAGAAGACTGAGCTGTCATTTGCTAGTCCCTTTCGTCTCCTAACCTTTACTCCAAGAACGAGAGGATGAAAGTGTTACCAACCTTCGCCGAGGACCGCAGCGCACAGACGGAGACACTGAAAAACGTGGCCCATGACACGATTGGAGAAACATACGTCGAAGAAGACCCATCGGTAGCAGAGTGGTTTCGCGAGTGTGTCCCGACACCACAAGGCGCTGCTGAGTATGTTCGTGAACTATTCCCGAGCGCACGGTGGTTGCGAAGGTACAACCTTCATTGGCTAGCTGGCGATGCCATTGCTGGTAGGTACCGAGAACTCGAGTCTCGTTGTGTGTTCGCGCTAACAACTGGCAGGTGTCACTGTGGGCCTCGTGGTAGTTCCTCAGGCCATGGCTTATGCATCGCTTGCTCGCTTGTCGCCTGCGTTCGGACTTTACACTACTTTTACCGGGGCTTGTCTATACTGGATCTTCGGAACATCCCGAGACATTGTAATAGGTGTAAGACAACGCTCCCACTCTAGCACATCGTCATCTAACCCGCCATAGACTACCGCGGTCGGTTCTTTACTGATTGGCAGCGTTGTGAGCAAAGTCGAGGCTGAGCACCCAGGAAAGTATGAGCCTCAACAAATAGCACATGCACTAAGCTTCCTCGCTGGTATCGTCATACTCGTGTTCGGAATCCTTCGTCTTGGCTTCATCATCGAGTTCATACCTTACATTCCCATCTCGGCTTTCGTTACATCAGCCAGCATCACCATCATTTCGACGCAGCTGCCTACCTTGATGGGTGTGCAAGGCATCGATACGCGTGAGTCTCCGTACAAGGTGTACGTCAACTTCCTGAAGGGCTTACCTACGGCAAGACTTGATGCTGCTATCGGTATCACATCTGTTGTGCTCTTGTATTTGATCAAGAACACCTGCGCCAAGATGGAAGTACGACAGCCGCAGAGGAAGAAGACATGGTCTATAATCTCTTCTCTGCGTCTAACATTCACGATCCTGCTCTATACCTTCATCAGCTGGCTAGTCAATCGGACTACACCTGCGGGACAAGAGAAGTTTCGGATTGTCGGCTACATCGAAAAGGGCTTCAGTCATGCCGGTGTACCCCGAATGGATGGCGAGCTATTCGGCCTTGTGTCAACAGAGCTTCCAGCTATCATCATCATTCTCATCGTTGAACATATCGCCATTGCGAAGAACTTTGGTCGCAAGCATAACTACACTGTCATCCCCTCGCAAGAGATGATTGCACAAGGCGCTGCCAACATACTCAGTCCGTTTGTTGGCGGTTATGTATGTACAGGGTCTTTCGGCGCATCCGCCGTACTTTCAAAGGCGGCTGTGCGAACTCCCTTGTCTGGCGTCTTTAGCGCATTAGTGCTAATCCTAGCTCTGTACGCGCTCACAGCGGTATTCTACTTCATCCCGAACGCAGCTCTTGCCGGCCTCATTATCCACTCCACCGTGGATTTAATCAAAGGACCAAAAGACTTGTACAAGTACTATCAACTATCTCCGTTCGAGTTCTTCATTTGGGTATGCGGAGTTGTCATTGCGTTCTTTACCGACCTCGAGACCGCCATCTATATCACCGTCGGTCTTTCCTTTGCCATGATTCTGTTTCGCATGGCGAAGAGCCCTGGCAAGTTCCGTGGCTCCGTCGGTGTGACCCGTATCGTGCGCGAGGATCGGTCTCAAGACAAATCGGCGTCTATTTCAAGCACCTCGTTGCCTTTGGAGGGGAACCACGCCCATCTCGGCCATGTTGTACAGGCTAAAGAGGCTCGTCAGATGTACATCCCCTATGACGCCAAAGACAACCATAATCCTAGTATCAGCATCGAGCCTGCCTATCCTGGCGTCTTCATCTACCGTTTCAGTGAAAATTTTAACTACGTCAACCAAGCCTATCACATGGACCACCTTACATCTTACATCACCTCACACACCCGACGCACGCAAGCCGACGATGGTATTCGGGCGTGCGATCGCTTGTGGTGTGACGCCCCACCTACTGAGAGGCTTATTGAAGAGTCTTCTTCTCTGCCAGTCTTGCGAGCAGTTGTACTCGATTTCTCCACCGTAAACATCCTTGACATAACCAGCATCGACGGCTTGAAGAGCCTGCGAGAGACCTTGGACCTATATGCAGCGCCTGGTCTAGTCGAGTGGCACTTTGCGAGTGTGCACAACCGATGGACACGGAAAGCGCTCTCTTTCGCGGGCTTCGGCTTCCCCCCAACTACAAACGGAGCTGGTCTGGGTAACTGGTGTCCTGCATACACCGTTACCACAAGCTTAGCTGGCGCTATGGATGAAGAGAACAAGGAGATGGAAGCTGCGCGGACAAGGACGCACACCCACGACGAAGAGTCGGGTAAAGAAATCACGCAAACCAGCGGAACGCAAGTCCAACCAAGCATTTCCAGCGAGAAGGGCCGATTCAACCCTATCTACGGCATTGATAGGCCCTTCTTCCATTTCGATCTCCATGACGCCGTTGATGCGGCGGTCCGCGATGCGAGGAAAGCTGACCAGCGCGAGGCGCGGACGAGCTGTAACTTAGGTCCTTGGCCTGGGACCCGTAGTGAAGACGGAGAGGTGTAAGAGTATATCATGAAGTTGTTCTTGTTCAGCGAAATTTGTATTGGCATTTGCATCTCGGTGTTTCAGCATGTTCGGTATATACATTTGGCGTTGCATTCGAGACGGGACTCGCATTGGGTAGGCTGGCGCTCTAGAACGAGACCGCATTTCAGTATTGCAAATGTTCATATCAGCGATGATACCTTACTACACGTTATCTTTCTAGTTCAGTCGCACAAATGCCTCTTGACAGTGTAGATATACAGACACCTTGTGGTGCGAAGCGCCAATGACCGGAGTATCACATGAATGGAGGATCATGCATAAAGAGCCCTTCCGATGCCACCTGCACACCCTTCAAAGCCCATTCCATATGGGTACCATGGCCCCGAAAAACACATCTTCCAAATCCAAACCAAAGCCAAAACCAAAAACCCAGATCTCCTGCATGCTCTCTCACCTTCATCTCTCCATCACTGCCTTCGTCACCCCCTCTCCATGCCATCACCCAGGCGTTCAGCACGCCAACGACAAGGCGACATTACCGATACCTCACCACGCAACGACACACCAGCAAGCCCTTTACCAAAGCAGCAGAGTGAAACACTCAGACAACGACGAAGAGCCATCCCTGAAGCCACTGAACTTTCATCACTTGCCACGCTCTTTGACCCAGTATCCCCCTCCTCAACCGCCCAAGCAGAAGGCGAGGAGATTGGCACAGCGTCCCCGACCACTTCCCCCTCAGCAAACAAGGCCACCCAATCATCAACAGACCACCCACGCTCTCCCACTCAAGCACTAGCCGCAACTACATGTGCACTACCCTTGCCCTACAAGTTCGTCTCGTTCCCCTCCTCCCTCCAACACCGCGCCCTAACGCCCTTTTACCGCGGCGCCATTATCGCCCTGGAAAACGTTGTCGACGACCACGCCGACACGCCCAGCGACAGCCTGCTCGATCTGGTCACTGAGCTGGACGATACGCGGCCGATTGTAAGTGATTGGGAGCATGTGACGGTGATGAGAGGGGGCAGTTGGTTGTATCAGGTGCTGAGGGAGGTTTGGGAGGACAGGGAGGCTGAGACAGAGGAAGCGGGCGATGGGGAAGACGGGAGTGAGGTGATTCATGTCGAGGACGTGGTTGCGGCCTTGGAGGTGTGGGTGGGCATGGAGATGGAGAGGGT
>LR132471.1:0-28285 GCA_900634815.1 Paradendryphiella salina | reverse complement strand
ACGGCTCGCTTGTAAAACACGTCATGTCAGAAGCAAAAGCTGGGGTTGTTCCTTTGGCGTAACAGGGTTTCATCAAAAGCGAGCAGGGCCGGCGTAAGCTCTCAAAGCTAGGAGTCTGAGGTGAGATGCTTTTTCATATGGCATATGCCCGACGAATTGCCGAGGCAGTTGGTCGTGAGCACCCGAATAAGCGATCAGCAGCACCCTGATAAGCATCATCTTGGCTTCCATAGCTGCGAGATGAAATTCGTCGAGATGCTTCTTTGCTTGCAACTGGAATTCCAGCATGCATATCGCGATGAGTGAGACTCCAAGGAACGCTGGTGGTGATGGATGCGTCGCGTGTGGGCATCTGCGGAGACGGGCATCAAGGTACACCAACCCGCGGCCCGGAGCATGTCAGTGCTGATATGAGATGTCCAGAGCTGTCTTCGAGGAGACCATCCGCAAAGCACGTGTAGCAGCCTTGCAGAGAAAGCTTGCGCTGTTGGAGTCAGAACTAGCCAGTACCACACCTAGCACTCAAAATAACATCGAGCAACTAGCCAAATCAGAATGCCTCCAGCTCACCAGTCAGGTCATGACCAGTCTACCACGTGAGCTGCGGGACATGATCTACCTACACCTTAGCACGCGGGGTTGCGAGCTCATAGAGCGCGAGCACTTCCGAACCACCCTGGATCCATTGACGCGTCTGTACTCGTACAACTTCGAGCGGTGGAAAGCGGAACACTTTCCCGAGCATTACTGGAGCCCGGATTACGTATCAGTACCCTTCTACAAGGAACTAGTAGAGAACTACTACCGCACATCCACCTTTCTCTTCAGCGACGACCCGGGCGTGATGAAGCGATTCCTCACCATGGACGAGATGCAACTGGGCATCCTCCCTAGGGACCTTGTCGCCAACGTGGAGATTGGACTCAATGCTGTGTCACATGACCGTGGTTCTTTTCGCGCGTACATGTTTGGGATCCCGAAGAGGCCAGAGCGTATGCGAGAAGCACTAGAGGGCCTCTTCGAGCTCAAGGCGGGGGCGAGAGTAGTCATTAGGTTCGTGACAGAGGCAAAGACAGAAGAAGAGAGGGAAGAGCATTGTAGAGGCGCGATGGGATTGCTGTTTGATGAGGGACAGCGGGAGAGAATGGAAGGGTATATAGTGAAGTTTGTGGTGGATGAAGGGAGGGTGTGGGATCTAGGAGAGGTTATGAAGGAGGAATGGAGGGTGATTCATGGATGAATATGACAAAAGATGGGCGTGCATGTACTGGAGGGAGTTAAGACAAAGAGAAAGGGCCTGCGACTAGCGTGTTTTGTATAGTGAGTTTGATTGGCTGAAGCGTGACGCCATCAGGGTCCCAGGAAAAGGATAGGAACTACCCCACTATGGCAGAAATTGTCATGGGCGACATTGTTGGCTGCCCCTCGGTGAATGCTTTTGCGCGTCAGAATATCTTCAGAGGCCTTCTTCCTCGCCCAGTTCCAACGTTTGCACCTCACCCGACGCGTCTCCATAGCATATCGCAAGATGGCCGGCGTCCCCAGCACATACAATGGTACATGCGTACCGTCTCATGTTGGTTCGCCTGGTTGCTAATTCCACTCACAGCTCCTGTGCACATCGCCGTCATAGGCGGGACTGGTATCTCATCACTGCCAGGATTCACGCTCGCCGCAACGCTCGACGTTGACACGCCATGGGGCAAGCCATCGTCTCCAATTTCCATCTTGCAGCACCCTTCGCCCACTACCGGCAAGCCCATTCCCGTTGCGTTCCTATCGCGACATGGGCTGCACCACGAGCTTGCACCCCACGAGATCAAGAACCAGGCTAACATTGCCGCCTTACGACACATTGGCGTTCGCACCATTATCGCCTTTTCCGCCGTCGGCTCGCTGCAAGAAGAAGTCCGCCCTCGCGACTTTCTTGTGCCGGATCAGATCATCGACCGCACAAAGGGCATCCGGCCATTCACCTTCTTCGAGGGCGGCATGGTAGGGCATGTGGGTTTTGGCGACCCCTTCGACAAGCGTTTGGCTGCCATTGTCAGGCAATGTGGGCATGCGCTAGAGGGCGACGGCGTTACCCTACACGACAAGGGAACCCTCATCTGCATGGAGGGGCCGCAGTTTAGCACACGCGCGGAGTCGAACCTCTATCGATCGTGGGGTGGCAGTGTCATCAACATGTCTGCTCTACCCGAAGCTAAGCTTGCGCGCGAGGCCGAAATCGGCTACCAGATGATTTGCATGGCCACCGACTACGACTGCTGGAGAGGCGACGGCGACGAGGACGTCCACGTGGAGATGGTAATGGCGCACATGAAGGCGAACGCCGAGAACGCACGTCGCTTCGTAGGGGCAGTCCTGAACGAGCTGAGCAAGGAGGAGCACAGTGAGCACGTTCTGGCAAAGCATCTCGATGGCCAGATGAGATTCGCCGGCGCCATGACGAAGAAGGAAGGGCGAGGACAGAACGCGGAGAAGAAGCTGCAATGGCTGTTCCCAGGCTACTTTGATTAGACGACGGCCGCTACCATTGTTTTCTTCGTCGGCATATATGACGGTTGTGCCTCGAAAGGCAACGCAACTATGTCCGCTGCTGCAGTAGCGGCGGTTCTGCCAGCCAAATGACAAACGTCAAGACACATGGCGGTTGAGCACATCCAAGTACGCCGACCTTATCAGGAAGGCCGATAGCAGTGCCGACAAGCCAAAATGCCGTGTTTACATCATGGAAAACCCATTCTCGGCGTATCGATAGCTATCGGCTAGCAGCATCTGTTGGACTTCCGCGGGTACTTGTCATGCCTCAGTCTCTCAGTTTGCCCTCCTTACTTAGCACCTTCCTGATTCGGCCAGGATCTACATCAACACCTGCCGCAATCGCCAATACATTTTGTCAACATCCACGACGCTCTACCAAAATCTCCATTTGCTAGCTTAGCATAGTAGCACCATCATCAAACCATGTGAAAATTCTTTCAACGGCTGATAGACATGTCCCATGCTGTTGACAGATAGGGGGCGAGTCAGTGGTACCTGCACGCACGCCATCACTGTCCAACTTACCAAGTCATGTCAACATGTCAGCACAACAGCTTTGCAGCTGTTATCATGCAGATCGAGATATATCCCGAGTCAAATCTGCGCCGCGGGGAAGACGCGCTTGCATCGTGATCCTTGTCTAACATGGGGGAAGCACGGCAGTCACGATCGGCTCAAGGCAATGGACATGGCTATAACAGATACCATGCCACGTACCATCGTAGAGACCCAACCATACGTTCATCTTCTCCACGACTCCTTCCTTCCTTCCTTCCTTTCCGCGCGGTATTCGTTGCAATCGGCGTCATGGTTTCGGCATGGTTCTTGGCCAAGGTCTTTGTGGCTTTTGCGCCGCTCACCAGCGTATATGCGCACGACAATACCACGACCCACCTTCCGCTGCTGTTAGATGCTACAGCTGATGATCTGGCTGCTGGTCTGGATGCCGGTGCATTCACGAGCTTGGATCTAGTCCAGGTAAGTTTCACAGCATTCGCTGCATCATGCATCATCCCCGACTGTGATGCTGACGTAACGTAGGCTTATGTAGGACGCATCATCGAAGTCAACAAGACACTTCACATGGTGGTTGAGATCAATCCAGATGCATGGTCAATCGCGAAAGAGCTCGACGAGGAGCGAGCGGCCGGTATGTCCCGAGGGTTCGTAATCATGATACCGACACGGTTGTCTTTCAATTGCTAATCGAATCAGGCCTCTGCATGGCCTCCCAGTTCTCATCAAAAACAACATCGCTACTGCCGATGACATGAACAATACAGCAGGTTCATGGTCGCTGATCGGCGCCAAAGTTCCTCGTGACGCTACCGTTGCTGCAAAGCTGCGTGAAGCAGGTGTTATCATTCTAGGCAAGACTAATCTTTCCCAATGGGCCAACTTTCGATCTTCCAACTCCTCAAATGGCTGGTCAGCGCAAGGTGGTCAAACGTACGGCGCATACTACCCCGGCCAAGATCCCAGTGGCAGCAGCAGCGGAAGCGGCGTTGCTGCTAGTATAGGACTGGCGTTTGGAACGCTGGGTACTGAAACCGATGGATCCATTCTCTCTCCGAGTCAAGTCAACAACCTGGTCGGTATCAAGCCCAGCGTTGGACTCACGAGTAGATCTCTAGTCATCCCAATCTCGGAACACCAAGACACAGTTGGACCCATGGCCCGCACAGTCAAGGATGCAGCTTATATTCTGCAAGCCATTTCTGGGCCTGATCGGTACGACAACTACACCTCTGCTATTCCATGGGCAATGAACATGACCAACGCGACAAAACCCGACTACGTCGCTGCATGCAAACTCAATGCTCTGGAGGGCAAGCGCATTGGCGTTCCACGAAACGCCATTGGTACCCCAAGCACTTCTTCGGCTCCCATCTACGCCGCCTTCGAAGCCGCCCTCGAAGTCATGCGATCCGCGGGCGCCATCATAGTGGAAGAAACAAACTATACAGCCTGGGACCAGTACCTAGAGTCCGCCGCCGAAGGCATAGTCCTCGACGGCGATTTCCTCCCCAACCTAGCCTCGTACCTCTCGCAACTAACCTACAACCCCAACAATGTCAACACGCTAGAAGAAGTGCGAAACTTCACCCAGAACTTCCCTGCGGAGCAGTACCCCAGCAGAGATACGGCGCAATTTGACAGTTCCATCGCGCAGTCGATGAACTTTTCAAACACAGACCCCGAGTTCTGGGCGGCCTACCAAGAAGATCTGTACCTAGGCGGCGAAGGCGGACTCCTCGGTGCCCTGGCAACCTACAATCTCGACGCTGTGGTCCTTCCTACGCGCTCTGCATCTGGTATCTCGGCCATCATTGGCGGTCCCGTTGTCACTGTGCCGCTGGGCGCGTACCCGGCCAACACCACGGTTGTAACGAACCGCCGCGGTGACTTGAATGCTACGGCACCGAATATCCCATTTGGTATCTCGTTTGCGGGGGCACTGTGGAGTGAGGAGGATCTGATTGGTTTTGCGTATGCGTTTGAGCAGAGGACCATGGTGAGGCGGACGGTCAAGCCGTATTTGATGCCGAGTATTGAGATTGAGAATGTGATTGGGAGTTATTAGATGTGGGCTGAGAAGACAGGGCTTTTGCAAGGAGAGGGATAGGAGGTAGGTGTGTTGAACGAGGGCGTTTGAAGTGCCATCTACGCGTATGTGCTCTGTTGCGGTTCCACATCTCACTTGCAATGAAACCCGTACTGTATGCATGAAACTTGATCCCGAAACCATAGAAAGGCGGAACGTCTCATGCTAGGGGAGAGTGAGACTTTGATCCTATTTTCGTCAGGGTACGCGTCGATGGGGTGGTATCTAGGATCGTTCGATGAGTGTGGTTTTTTTTGGCGCGTCAGACAGACTTAGCAAGCGCATATTAGACTACTCGCCAAGTCACAGACTGCTTTGACGACGTTATTAAGTCCCATCAGTGATATTCAGACTTGATTGTTCATAGTAGCTTAGATGCAGTGCCTATGTGTTTAAGGCATTCCAGGAGCCCACCACCCGCCAGCGTGATCAGGTCGGCCGTGGCTCGGTGCAGTGCTATACTCGATCGGGAGGAATTTCTTCACTGTCTAGAGAGTCCCACCATATCCTCTTAAAGAGTACCGCTACTTTTCCAGTTTGCTCTCATTGACGGCCTTGCCGTGCTTACCGCTGTACAGTCGGGGGGTCCAGCCTCTCACCATCAGGCGACCGTAGGGGCTACCCCTCCATCACCCACCGGCCTTGTTGTATACCGCATTCAGAAGAGTAGCACGTGGCACTAGCACCTTCTCACTGGCCTGTGCCCAAAAACCTACCGGATGTGTATGGACGTCTCTTAACGACAATCCAACGCTCTTTTCCTCTCATACTGGAGTGCTGACTATCTTGCCGGCGACGACTCTCCAGACTCACCTATCCACACTCAGTCTGGTCGCCCTACAGACGCGCTCAGCATAGTGTTAGTACCTGAGCCTTGCGTGGGGCACCGAGCCCTTTGACACAGTGACCAGCCGTTGGTTTCTTGGCCACTGTCACTGCGTTGTCCTGTCTTGTTCTGCTAACGATCGACTTCCAGGTTAGCATGGACTTGGACACCTCATCACTCATCAATGGGTGCGTCGTAAATAGCAACGACGACATCCAGGAGCTTCCATACTTGGGTCAGCCAAAGCTAGAACGAACTCCGCGTCACTCCTCCGATAACCATCTTCCCATCATGGCAATTCACCAGCGCGGAAACCCAGCGGAGAACCGTAGCGACCGCCCACCGACCAGCTTCGTCTCCAAGCCCTCACTCAAAAAGCCAACCAAAAGCAAGAACTCCACCCCAAGCCCCTACAGCTCCAAGCCAATCATGAAAAACGGCCTAAAAACCAAGAAAGCCGTAGGCGCTGAACTCCAACACTACTGGGGCAAGAACTTTATCAAATCCTACATACCCAAGTGCCACCAGTCCCTACTAAAACGCGGGCGAACTACAGGTGCTTCATGTACCGGGACCACGAGACAGATCCAATGAAGTGGTTTCCCTCTGTCCTCAAAGCCATGCTGATAATCGCTAAGCTAACCAGCAACAAGAAGTGAATCCACAAAGCTATCAACGACGTAGTCCGGTTCCGGATCAAGAACACGGGGAACCGGAAGCCACAGCTCGCCACCACCGACTTCGACGTCATCGAGGACATGCTGATGTCGCACAGTTGAGTGCGGGTAGTATTCATTGAATAATTAGGAGAGAGTGNCATCGCACGGCGTTCTTAGTAATAAGATTCCCGACAGCGCTTGGCCTGCGACAGCTGATCAAGAACTGGAAGGTGGAGTATTCCTTTGAGATACGGTACAAGCATTTGCTTGTTAACCGCAAGGATCAGCGGGAAGAAGATGAGGATATTGAGCACATCTTTCGGGTTGGTTCGTCGTATGGTGATCAGGGGAGTGAGGGGGGGCTGATGGCGATGATCAGGATGAGTTGAACTCTGGTTCCGAGGACGACGGGGCTCGTGGTGGTGGTGTTTCGGGAAGGTATCAGCAGGCAAGCGGCTATACTAGACAGGCGCCGTTTGAAACGTCTCCGTCCTTTTACTCGGGAGAAAAGGCAGAAGATAAGAATGAATACTGCGGTCAAGAACGAGTCCCCAAGCTTGACGCTGTTGCCGACACGTTATCAGCCACAGCCACAGCCTCATGAAATATACTCCTATACATCACCGATGGATCAGTGGGGACGCCCGGTGCCAGGCTATGGTGGTTACGGGGGTTATGGTAGCTACCTTAGCTACAGCACCGTCCCACACTTCCACAAGGACACACGTCATGACTCACAGCAAATGCCTCTTCACTCTCCTCATGGTATGTACCCACCTCTACACCGCCAAATCGTCAATCCTGCGCCCCACACGCCGAGATCCGACCGCTTAAGGCTACAAGCACCCAGACATCAAGCGCGAGTCCCCGATTTCAACAATCAAGGCCCCTTGACGTACGACACGGGTGGTGAAGACATCTTCAGCGACGACAAGGCCACCGACACACAATTAGCAGCAGTCGAGGCTGGGCCTAAGGTCGCGCGTCTCCGTGCTGCCAAGGCCAGGATGGCGAACCCAGTGAAACCCGCTATAGACTTATTCTGAGCGCGGAATTGGTTCTCAAGGGAACGAGAAAAAAAAAAGTGCGATGCGACAATATCCCCCACAAGAGCACTACGGGTTAAGCTACTGCTGCTCCTGAGACTGCGTGGTATGACTGCATCTAGGCAGCCCTAAGGTTAATCAATGCCATGACAAAAACCTGTATATAATGCTGTGTGCGCTTTCCATCCACAGCTGTATACCTAAAACTCTTCAAGGAGTCCCCTTTCCGCTCCTCAGGAAAAGAATCTTCTTGTACCTCAAGACTACTACGCCAATAATACGTCGCTGAGATGAAGTAGTAAGACAAAGAAACAGCAAAGTAGGCAGCTTTAGCCATGGGAATAGGTCGAGAAAAATAGAGCCATATACATACTAAGCGCCCACTCTCGAGCCACCGCCCATGTCTTTTACACGGTGTGGGCACATTCAGAAAAAGATATACCATATGCCTCCCCCACCCCTGAAGCACAGCGTTAAAGCGGAGGATATATACTGTAAATATTTTCGGCAACACATCTCTGTTCCATTATAGGATAGAAGCGCTTGCGTGGCCAAGTGGTAAGGCGTCGCACTTGTAATGCGAAGATCGCTAGTTCGAATCTGGTCGTGAGCATCTATATGAGGAAACTGCTAGCCTAGAGCCGGCATAATCCGTTTTTTTTTAAATTCTCTTGGCCTACATTGGTCGGTTCATGAGAGCAGATGTAGGATCAGGAGGACGACCTTTTGTTTTTCTGTGCGTTGGTAGATTTGAGTTTTTCTTGACAAGATGAGGGGAGAGAGGCGCAGAAGAACACGTTTGATTTATTGGTACTTATAGAAGACAAAATTTGAGACTCGGTGTGCCTCTGGATATACAGGACAGTATGTATATCATACAATGTGAAATGAGATTTGACCATGTTTCAGACCGCAAAAAAACCAACAAATCTATGAACTGAAAACACCAAATTCGTACACTCGTCCCTCGTCATCTTCCATCTATCGTCTAATAAACCTCAAGTACATATCTGCCCTCATCCTTGAACTTCTCAATTTCCTTCCTACCATCAGCCTTTTTAGCGGACGGGTTCTTAACCTTATGCTCCACCTCGATCGCCTCTTGCAGCACCTCAGTAACATCAGGCACCGGCCACGTAGGGCCGCAGAGGTAAAAGCTACCCTCCTTTTCCAGATAACTGCGACGAATATCCTTGAGAGACTCCCTCATGCGGTCCTGGATGTAGATCTTTTGGGGCTGATCACGAGAGAAAGCGCGGCCGATGAGGGTGATAATACCAGCGTCTTGGTAGGCTTCCCATTCCTCGCCGTAGAGGTACTCTTCGCGCTGGTGACGCGATCCCATGTAGAGCAGTACCTCGCCGATCTCGTGGCCCTGCTGCTTCTGGTAGGCGCGTTCTTGGACGAATGCGCGGAAGGGTGCAAGACCTGTACCCAGACCAGCCATGATGATGGGAGCAGTGGTCTTGACAGGAAGCTTCATGACGGACGGCTTCACAGAGACGGTGACAGGAGATCCGACCTTGAGATTGTTGAGGTAACGCGTGGCTTGACCGAAGCGGTCGCGGCCTTTAGGATCGACCCAGTTTACGGTAACGATGAGTAGGGAAACCGAGTTAGGGGTCACGTGCTGGGCTGAAGCGATGGAGTACTCGCGGCGCTTCATGGGGTTGACGATGCGGACGATGTCGTGGAAGCTGGGGTGAGCAGATGGGAACTCAAGCAGGATATCGGCGTAGGTGACAGTGTCGACCTCAGCGCGGCGCTTGAACTCGGTAGCGCCTTCGGCGCTGAGGAGCTGAAGAAGTTCGCGCTTCTCGGCTTCGTCGTCAGCAAATTCGGCAAGTGCCTCGTAGAAGCGCTTCGGTGGGCGACCGAAAATGTCGACGTTTTGCAGCAGAGACTGGTAGACAGTGCGGTTGACCAAGACATTGGGATCTTCACGAGATGGCACCTCGACGATCTCATTGGGGTTAAGTCCATACCATTTGATGAATTCATCTACTTGCGCCTCGTCGTTCTCGGCGTGAATACCAAGAGCTTCGCCGATGGCGTAGGTGACACCTGAGTCTCCAAGGTCAAACTCGATGTGGAAGATGTTACGATCGTAGTTTTGGGGTGTAAGACGACGACGTTCCTTGACATGGACGATGCTGGTCTTGATGCCGAGGTCAGGACGGACTTCGTTGGAAGTACCGAAAGCCTCCTTGAAGGCGAAGCCCTTGGCAGCGACCTGCCAATCCTTGAGAAGGGTTGGAGGTTCAGGCTCGTTGCGGTCGAAAGGAGCGAAGCTAGTGATGTTGATGTCCGAGGGGAGACGGATGGGCTCGACATCCTCCTCGACAGTACCCCAGGAAGCAGGAACTTCTACTTCGCGAAGGGCACTCTCAAGTTGACTGCTGAGTTTCTCAAGGAGCCCAGAGCTGCCGTTAACGGCGGCAAGCTTGGATAATCCGGAGGTCAGTAGGTCCTCCCGGGCGACCTTCAAGAACGCGAGCTGAGTGAGAAAAGATTCCAAAGATTCATCCTCAGCAACAGCGTCGGAAAGGGCAGGGTCAAGAACGAAAAGTTCGACATCCTTGTCAACGAGAGCTTTGCGGAAGGCAGGGGAGAGCTTCTTCTCCATATCCTCGTTCTTGACGCCTGGAAGCTTGACAATAATTGAGCTGTCGGGCTTAACGCTGTTCAGAACATCGAACTCCGTGAGGATGGTTGCGTCGCCAATGAAAGCAACGTCAGCCTGCTCAACAGCATAAGGAGCCTCAATGGTGTAATCAGCGTTGCGAATGTCGGTACGCGTGACACCTCCCTGGACCAAATTATCGTGGCCATTGCGTACGAAGACATTCTTGGAAGAGTCGGTGGAAAAGAGCTTGCCGAGGGCAACAGGGGCGTTGGCAGCGAGCGACTCGTCCAAGTTCCAGAAGCTATACTGCTTCACATCGGCATTGTTCAAAATGTCAATGTTGGAACGTACGTCTGCGCCCTCCTTCTCAGCGTAGATCTGACGAAATGCGTCAAGGAAGTTGCTGGGTGTCCAGACTTGCTCGCGAGAGTACTTGACGTCGGTTACCTCGACAGTCCTGTCGAAGGTGAATTGAACAGCAGCCAGTACATCGGCATAGAGCCTGGAGTACTCGGCGGGGTCCAGCACGGCAGCTTCGTCCTTGACCTGACCGAGCACAGCGACGCGACGAGTGCTCTTGGGCAAAGCTTCCAAGAAAGCCTCCTCGACGAAGGGGCGATAGACACGAACGTTGATGACACCAACCTTCTCTCCGTCTTTGGACAAGGCGGTCGCGACCTGGGCAGTCAAGGAAGCCTCTACAGTTCCAAAAACGACCAGAACACTCTCAGGCTCCTCATGACCGTAGTAGTCGAAGAGCTTGTAGTCCTCGCCAAGCTCATCGTTGAAGGCTTGGAGGAGACGCAGGACGCGCCCAGCAGTGTCCGAATGCTTCTTGTCCACATCGGAAACCGCCTTGAGCACTGCCTCGTAGCTGTTGTGTAGCCTGGTCTGATTGAGGGTATCGACCAACCTCGCCGTCTCCCTTCCCACGCTAATGCCATCGTACGTGTGGATGGTAGGAACGACGCTCGAGAGCAGGGTGGCGAAGAGCGACATGTGCTGGGACTCGAAGACAGACGGACTGCAGACGAGGCCAAGGCCCAGGTCTTCAGCGAGCGTAAGGGATGAGACATAGTCGGTGATGAGGCCGGCGCTCGCGTTGGCTGAGTAGTCGACAGCGGCGATGTGTGCGGTAAGGGGGTTCGCGACTGAGTAGAGGGCGGCGAGCTGGTCGAGCGACGAGCGGAGGTAGTTCAGTGTAGAGGAAGAGGCGACAATCGACTGGGGAATGTGGCGCTTCTTCAGGTCGAAGTCGTTGGAGAACATGTATCCGAGTGCAATGGCGCCTGCACCAGTCCTCGTCTCCAGGGAGGAGACACCAGTCTGATATCCAAAAGCATTCTTCTCGCCTTGTTCTTGCCAGTACTTGACTGCTACATCCAAGTCGAACGACTCAGCCGAGTATGCGAAGATCTTATCTGACAGGGCGTATGCGACCTGCTGAACGAGAGTCTGCGCTGTGAGATACGTGGGGCCACTGATGGACTGGTAGGAGAGGTCCTGGCCGAACGGCAGACTTGACGATTTCTTGGTGAATTCCTTGGGCGCATTTTGCTCAGCACCAGGGCCGGCAGAGTCCGTTTGCTGGAAATGCATCGTGAAGGGCAATGTATGCGCCTCAACGTCTCAGACTTTGGTGACAAGTTCTGAGAGTCTCTCTTTGATGTCGGAGAGAGAGTGGGAGTGGGATTAAACTCTCCCTGAGGCTTCACCGTGGGAACTTATCGGTGGAGTGGACTTGTCGCCTTGTAGTAGACAAAAAGTGCCGCATTTTAGTAGCGACATCGGCAAATTGAGCACCGAAGAAGACGCAATCGTTCATGATGCTCATGATTGGCTCTAACTACATGTTCTAGCACGTCTTTCGGGCGATAGATTGGAAATGGACGGAATGTCGCCATGACGCGACGAGAATTTGGCCCTAGCGCGAATTGCGTGCTTGACACGCCAAGCTAGGGTCGTGGCGGGGAAATCACGGCCTCGGAGATCTGATTACTGTCAAAACCGCGAGCTTTAAACTTGCATTAACCTCGCACACTAACACCGGAAGATGATATTGGAAAATCTGCTTTCATTCTTCTACCAAGTCGATGTCATTGTTATCTCAATCATCACATTGTCTTTCTCCTCATTACGCGACCGCCTTCATTCCCCTAACCATCGTCTCAAACAGGCAGCGGCTTAGGAACACCCCTCTTAACACCAGGCTCACCCAGCCCGGGAATGACCAAAGGCGACTTCCTCTCCATGGGCGTCCTTCCAATCGGGAAGAACTTAGTAATCGTATGATCGGGCCCATAAGCCTCTTCGACCAGGTAAACCGTGACCCTCCACCACGCGCACAGCGCACTCAGCATCCAGAAGTAGCTCGCGGCCTTCATCCCCTTCGTAACACCGCCCGTCAAGCTATCGCCCGATGCGCTCGTATCAGCTGTATCATACGGCGTGCCATTATAAGCAAACATGCAGCACGCAATCGTACTTCCAATCGCCAGCGAAAATAGGCAAAGGGAGAGAACAAGATCCCTCGCCGTAGCAGCCAGCGCACCGGACCAAGTGAAGACGCAGAGAATGACAAACCAAGATGCGAGTTCGGGGAAGTGGGTATGCACTTCATGCGACTCCAGCGCACCAGCAGCCTGTCATATCACGTCAGTCATCTTCCCTCATGCACGCGCTCATGCACAGAAAGCTTCCAAAACAAGTCGTGACGTACCACAAACGCATACAGAATGCCTATCGCCATCCAGAAACTACCCCACATGGTATTCACAACCGTAACGAGCGTGTCTCTTGCTTTGAACCCATACAACCCTGCAATGAACTGCGCCAGACCGCCGAACAACCCTACAAAAGGGAAGAAGATGGTCGGGCTTTCGGGTCCGCCCCACCAGTTGGCAATGTAGGATGAAGTTATCCATGTTGAGCCTGCAAAGCCTGCGAGACCGAGAGCTGCGGGTGGTGCAATGGGTTGTAGGAAGATTTGGATGCCGGGGGTTTGAGACAGCGTTTTGTCAACTTTTTCGGACTGGGAGGGGCCGTCGAGCGCCATTTTGAGCGGGTAAGAGGAAGATGTGTGAGATAAATGTAGAACGATTAGGTTCAAGAAGTCAATTAGGTATCCAGATGCTGTTTCTCTTATCTAAGATTCCAGACGGCGAAGATATTTATATTTTGTGGGGTGGATGGGAACAAAAAAGTAGCTGATAGCGTTTCCGGAGTATCTAGCAAGTGGAGAGAAGAGAACTCAAGATATTCACGACGTTACAAATCTACATATACCATTGTTAAGCTTTACATCACTATTGACCTCCATTCCTCTCTGTGGTGCAATCACAGAAGAGTAGTGTTCGTAGTGGGTTCATTCTGACAGGGTTATGACGATAAGCGCAAAGATGGGCGAACTCTCCGCGCGACGATCACGAACAATGCGATCGTACTGTGGCACGCCTTGAGACATTGACATCACCATCATTGAATCCATACTTCATTCCGCTTGAGAATCTTCTGGAAACTGGTATCAACAAGACGGAAAAAGTAGGACGTGGAGATCCCATGGCGCTTGCTGTGAGTGGAGATCGTTGATGGGTTATTGTTGTCCCTGTCTTTACTGACTAGTGCGACGCGGGGGAATCGGCATTGCTTAGACTTGTCGCGACTTCGCATGCAAGACGAGGTTTACGTATAGCGAGCTTGTCCTCTCAGCTAGGGCGGTCCTCCAGTGGTCCGGCTCTAGTGGTACACACGTCGCATCGCGCGAATCATTAATTGAATGTACGTCGTTAAACGTCTACCCTCCCTTTCAGGAGCAAAGGTAGGTCCTGACATTAAGCTATGGAATGATGGTCTTGAAGAATCTGGATATGGACATGTGACAAGACAATGAAAGGCATGCGTAACAGTGCGACGTCTGGCCCAGATCGAACATCACCCCATGCTTGCCTAACAATCATTTGTCGGCTCGCCTCTTGGACCTTGAACGACGACCCCGATGACCTAACAACGCGGCATCCGTGCACTAGCGGAAACAAAAGTTCAGCCGGCGAGGATTTTCCTCTTTCAAAGGATTCCGCCGGGGGACTAGCGGTCGGATGCCACCTCTAGGCCTTGTAGAATTCGTCTTTGTAGACGGAAGAGAGGCTCATAGCAGACCACCACGCAGATCTCGCGCAGTAGCCGGGGCTGTTTAAGGTTTGAGGTTCATATGCACACGGGGTTTCCCCTTATCGCTGGTAGACATTGCGGCCCAAGACTTTCTCAATGACAGCGAGTTTGATCAGGGATTTCTTGGGCTGTGGCGAGCACTTTGGTTGAAGGAAGGGACTTTTGTTAGTATTTGAGTCGGGTCGAGAACGTTCTGGGGAGTGGTGCGAGTCGATACGGGACCTATTGAGGATAGATTCCCCCGTGGAGAACAGACGCTCGCACTCAGCGTCCCATGGTGGGAACGTCGCGTCAAGAAGAGTTGTGTCGCCTTTTGCGGCGGCTTTGATGGCCTTTTGTATGGCGCTTGATTCGTGGCGGTTCCTTCCGTCAACTCCACACTTGGGTCTGATAGAGTTGATGATGGCTTTCCTATTGCTGCAGAGTCGTTATTCACCTCAGGAGACTCGCTGCCCGCGTCTGCGAAGAGAGTCAGTCTCCCAAATCTTTTATCGAAAGCATTGTCTCAAAACTACGCTAGATAGGCTGAATAACCGTGCACAGGTTGTAGAACTGCCTTTGTAAAACGGCTAGACATAGAGCTTCACATACCAATGCAAGGAGGGTAAGATCCCATATACTACTGCAACTCCGCATCCGCCGGCATAACAAATGAAGTGTCCTCGAAATCTCTGAGGACATAGTTGGCGAGGGCGTCTAATTTCTTGCGTTGCACGTGGAGTGCGCCTCCCCTAATATCTTTCTCTCGTTGACTCATATTGCTAATAAGTGAGGGTGCTTTGTTCTTTACGGAGAGTCCCCCTCCGGTGGCTGGCGCAAAGTTGTCGGCTGAGCCGTCACCCTGGTTGATTGATTGGGCGCTCGAACTGGGTCGCGAAAGGGGAATGTCAGCATCTGGGTATCTAGGGTCTCCTTGGCCTTCCGGGGAGATTTTGAATGTTTGCTTTTTGTTCGGCGCGATTCTGCCAATCAGGACCAAAAGCAGCTCCGGTTGCAGGAGGCGAACGATAATGTTGCAGTCCGGGGTCTCGATAGTCAGCGTTTCGAGTGCAGGCTTTGATAAATGATCCGAAACCCCAGGTCGGGCGGATAGCTTGTTTCGCCCGACACAATTTTCCTTCCACGCCATGGAGATAAGTGCAGCTTGATCGCGGAGCTCCTTCGTCTGGACAGGCTTTGAGTACGCTAGCAATGTGCCATTTGGGGACATCAAGCTACTCGCGTCAGCCAAGTCAGCACCACTGTGTAAGCATAACTTACAAGAGTCGGGGATAAATGTGGTCGTTGGCATTCTTTGTGAGCCAATCGCTCACTTTGGCGATATTGATCATTGGTATACCTGCTGCGGACATGTTTAGGAGGCTGATAGACGTTGGTAACAACGAAAGAGAAGATGATGAGTGGAAATATTTGGTGTGATGGGTTGCGATGGGTAGCGATGGGTAGCAATGTATAGCGATGTAATCAAAGCCATGTGTTTGGGCGATGGTCGGTGACTTACATGGTTGTGATGCAGTGAAAGGCCCACGTACCTGGTCGATGGTTGGGGCAACCCCTTCCGTGTTGTCGTGTGCTCCTGCTAGAGTACAGAACTGACTCTCGCCTGCAGAGCAAGGAATCTCTCAGCAGCGTCTGATCCGATTCTAAGACAGGCTCAAGGCCGTGACAGAAGGAGAATTAGTGCGCGTCAGTATCGACGGTATCATGGTGTTCATGACCAAGTTTACCAGCCCTAAGAGCTATGACCAGCAGCCGGAGCGCTGTTGTTCCGTCGCACGTGCTTTCGCGCGTCTCTGGATCTCAGCGTCGATGTTCAGTCATCTGCCTTGTAGCAACATGAATTGAATCGCCTGCACTCGAGAAGATGTGCAAGTGAGCTCATCAAGTTGATCTTGCAGCGCGTCATAAGAATGTTCGCTCGCAGGCTGCTTGTATGCGGCTTGAGTCTCTGTTCAACGCTCCAACTGGGCTCATGACATTCACTTCAGTTCAGAGGCTACGAGGCATGAAGGCACCAATGCTGCGATACATGGAATGGGAACGTTGAACTTCTGTTCACACCGACGCGAGATGCCCTCATCTTCTCCGCTGTCTTATTGCCGAGTAAAAGCCGGTGATGATGGTGAGGGGCAGATGGACAGCTCCTCATTGGATACACGACGTCATCAGCGATTAGATTTCCTCACCCCTCAATTGCGCAGCTCTACCATTAGACAGACTAATTCATGCTCTTCCTACGTCCTGCACTCTTCAAGACACCGCGAACAGTTGCATCGGCTGCTTTTCAACTTGCAAACCCAGACAAGAACCCCAGCTTTCTCCTTCGAGCGCTAGCGACCATGGCGACCGACCCAGCCAAGTACAAGCTCAACCACTCCATGTGAGTACCCGCATGTCATTTCTTATCGCTTGCCGCATACCAACGGCCAATGACTGACCATTTCAAGGATCCGTATCAAGGATCCAAAACGCTCAGTTCAGTTCTACGAGTTCCTGGGCATGAAGCAGATCAACCAGATCAAGAACCCTGATGCCAAGTTTGATCTCTACTTCCTCGCATACGACGGCCCCAAGGCAGTCTCACACGGTAATCACTGGACAGACCGAGAAGGCATTGTCGAGTTGACACACAACTACGGTACCGAAGACGACCCCAACTACAAGATCAGCAATGGCAACACCGAACCGCACAAGGGCTTCGGTCACCTCTGCATCTCGGTAGACAACATCCAGGCGGCGTGTCAAAGGTTGGAAGACGCCGGCTACAAATTCCAAAAGAAGCTCACAGACGGTCGGATGCGCCACATTGCGTTCGTACTCGACCCCGATGGCTACTGGGTTGAGATGATTGGCCAAAAGCCGCTGGAGGAAACTGAGAGTGTCCAAGACACGGACGTTGGCACATACCGCATGGTACCTAATTTCAAACTGACACAGCTGTATTGCGCTAATAGCGGCAGAACCATACCATGATCCGCGTCAAGGACAAGGACGCTTCTCTCAAGTTTTACGAAGACGTTATGGGCATGAAGCTCAAGCGCACATTGGAGAGCCCGAATGCTGAATTTAACCTTTACTTCCTCGGATATGGCCCTGATGCGCCAGAGGCTACGGCTAATGGCGTAAATCCAGTTTCAGCCAACGAAGGCTTGCTTGAGTTGACGTGGAACTACGGAACAGAAAACAATGCCAACTTCAAGTACCATAATGGAAACGATGAGCCGCAGGGCTTCGGCCACATTTGCATTACTGTAGACGATTTGGACGCCGCGTGCTCGCGGTTTGAGGAGAAGAAGGTCAGCTGGAAGAAGAGGCTTACTGACGGCCGCATGAAGAACATTGCCTTTGTGCTAGGTACGTTTTCATCATGCCGCTACACAAACGTGCTGACTGATATACCTTGCAGACCCCGATGGTTACTGGATCGAAGTTGTGCAAAACGAGAAGCTCAAGACACGTAGTAATTGGTAAGCCGGCACCGGCGATTACCCCCGCACCATGTCCAGATCCCACGCACCACCAACTCAGCCTCCGATAGTCGCGGGCCTATGTCGAATCCGGCTACTCGTGCCGCGCAAGATATGCACAACATGGTACTACGTCGGACCCATCTACGCCGTCTTACATGTCCAGACTCAATGCAAATCAAGTACTCACCGTCTTCCTGGATTGCACTTGCCCTCACCCTCTCTCCGAGTAATAGTCGTGTCTTTTCAGTGCCTACATATTGTTGTTACTGCCCTTCTGCTTTCATTCTGCAGTGTGGCGTACCCCGTGGGGTAAAAGTGCGGGGTATTCAAAGCCAGCAATCAAGCCCACCAAAGAGGCACAGTCTGACGCACCTTACTGCAGGAGCCCGATAGTGGCCCATAATTACCGTCTCACATACCAAACCAAGAGTGGCTCACCGAGCAGGATATATAGGTGCATCTGCCAATTGACATACCGGTCTTCACGAACATCGCATGAGCGCAACGTTTCAAAACAAAGGCAATAGTACATACGTCATTTTGTACCGTCTCTTTGCAGTCACTCCATAGACTTTGCCACCAAGTTACCCTTACTTCTACGTTCACACAGCACAAATCGCGCAACCTTTAGTCAACATGGCTATCCTGATGCATACAACAAAACGAAAGATTCTCATACCAGAGAAGGTTTCCCCCGATGGCTTAGCCTTGTTAAAAGATCAGTTTGATGTAGACGAAAGGAAGGGGCTCAGCGCCGAAGAGCTCAAGACCATTATTGGGGACTATGACGCCCTCATTGTACGCTCAGAAACTAAAGTGACGGCAGAACTACTCAGTGCTTCCAAGAAGATGAAGGTCGTCGCACGTGCAGGTGTCGGTGTTGATAACGTCGATGTCCAAAGCGCCACTTCACATGGAATTATTGTGGTGAACTCACCTTCGGGGAACATCAATGCTGCAGCAGAACATACCATCGCGTGTGAGTAGTTCGATCAAGATGGGTTTGTGTTGACTGACGCAAACAGTGATGATGGCTGTCGCTCGGAATATCGGTGATGCCTCGCAAAGTATCAAGGCGGGCAAATGGGAACGAAGCCGGCTTGTGGGCGTAGAGACAAAAGGCAAAACGCTTGCCATTGTCGGACTGGGCAAAGGTGATACGCAAAGATAATCGAGTTGGAAGCTGCTTACACGGTCGCAGTCGGTCTTACAGTCGCACGCATTGCCAATGGTCTAGGCATGCGACTCGTCGCCTACGACCCTTACGCCAATCCGAACTTGGCTGCCGCAGCTTCAGTGACGCTCAAACCAAGTCTCGCTGAGATCCTGAAAGAAGCAGACTTTCTAACGCTCCATACGCCTCTCATTGCATCAACGAAGGGTATGATCGGCAAAGCAGAATTAGAAAGCATGAAGCCCACGGCGCGGATCCTCAATGTCGCAAGAGGCGGCATGATCGATGAGGACGCACTAGTCGAAGCCCTGGACGCCGGTACGATTGGAGGCGCTGGTATCGATGTCTTCACCTCCGAGCCTCCTGAGCAAGGCTCTTCGGCGACTCGATTGATAGCGCATCCAAAGGTCGTCGCGACACCCCACCTCGGTGCATCAACCAAGGAAGCGCAAGAAAATGTCTCAATCGACGTGTGTGAACAAGTCGTATCCATCCTCTCAGGCGAGCTTCCTCGCTCCGCAGTCAATGCGCCGATTGTTCTGCCAGATGAGTACCGCACGTTACACCCTTTTATCAGCCTCGTCGAGAAGATGGGCAGTTTGTATACTCAACACTACTCAAGCGTGAAGAAGGACTCTTTCCGCACAACCTTCGACCTGATCTACGAAGGAAAACTTGCCACCATCAACACCACGAAGCCGTTGTTCGCTGCACTTGTGAAAGGGCTGTTGACACCCATTACATCGAGCGATGGTCTCAACATCAACATTGTAAACGCCGAGCTTCTCGCCAAAGAACGGGGCATCCTGATCAACGAACAACGTTCCCGGGAAAATGTCGAAGATAAGCCTTACTCATCGTTCATCACCCTCCGCGCACGCGCCTCACGCTCCGTGTCTCAACAGCCCCGCTCCAGGAACGTATCACCGTCGGCTACGCGCTCTCTCCGACAGACGCAAGACGATGACCAGATCATCCAAGGGTTTGTTTCGGGCAACCAACCTTTCATCTCGCGTCTCGACAAGTTCAAGGGCGAGTTTGTACCCCGTGGTACCTTGCTCATTTGCCGCAACTTTGACTCGGTGGGCAAGATTGGATATGTCGGCAATCTGCTGGGCAAAGCCGGTGTCAATATCAAGTTCATGAATGTTGCGCCCTTGGATGAGGAGGTAGAGGAGCGACAAAACGAGCAGAATGCCGATTCTGAAACTGGGTTGGGAAGTCAAGAGGCGTTGATGATACTGGGTGTTGATAAGCCGGTCGGTGAGGATGTGCTCAAACGGTTGATTGGAGAGGAGGGCGTGTTGGAAGCGAGTGTTGTAAACTTCTGAGGTAGGTGCTGCTGGCACGGGATGACGGACGCGTGTTGAAGGTTAGTGTGGGTTTGTTTAGTTGGTTCGGAATGCGAAGCTCAACCTTCGTGGCTTTGAAAGAAAATAGCATATGTTGTGGATTAAAGACGCTGCGCAAGAGGGTGTCGATGGGATATTGCGGTCATCGGGCAGCCTGGCCAGGCATGCCAACAGACTGGCACGCATACAACGCGTCAGGTTGGCACGTTTGTATTTACCTCGACTCAGTGATGTATGCCATCACCACCTTTTCGTTGTTGGGCGTGTTGATGTGTCGTCAAGGTAGTAACTGGGTCATGCCCTGTAGGCCTCGCTATGCCTCGGCATAACATAACGTCATGCCGCTTAGGCCCGAGCGAAATGATGCGCGGCCACGACAAGCAAAACCTCACGCACGATTGCGCATGACCACAATCCGACTTCTCGCGCATATCCATAAGAAGTCGTAAACATTGCACGGTAGCCACGCTTCAGACTCACAGTTATGGCGACAGCAGTACTTGCCGGCAGCACCGGCCTCGTCGTACGTCCCGACTTGCTCCACAGCCATATGGGCATAGGGGGGCATAACAGCTGACGGATTTTTCTGATCACAGGGCTCAAACATCCTCTCCACGCTCCTCGCCCACCCCTCCTTCTCCACCATCCACGCCTACACACGGCGCTCTCTCCCCAACCCAGCCGGCTCCACCAAGCTCCAACCGATAACCAACACCGACTCCTCGCAATGGCCCTCACAATTCCCCTCCTCGTCCTCGCCTCCCCCTCAGGCCATGTTCAGCGCACTAGGCACAACACGCGCCCAAGTCGGCAGCGTAGAAGCGCAGCGGAAAATCGACCATGACCTCAATCTCGCCCTCGCCAAAGCGGCAAAAGCAGCCGGCGCAGATGTCTATGTGCTTGTATCCACCAACGGCGCCAATCCAAATGCGTATTTTGCGTATCCGAAGATGAAGGGCGAATTGGAGGAGGAGGTCAAGGGGTTGGGCTTCAGACACACTGTTATATTGAGACCGGGGCTTATTGTGGGGGAGAGGCAGGAGAGTAGGCCCGCCGAGGCGGCGCTGAGGGGGCTTGCGAAGGGACTCAAAGGCTTGGTGGGGAGTGGTAGGCTGACGGATTGGTGGGCGCAGGATGCGGGCGTTATTGCCAGGGCAGCTGTAGAGGCGGGTGTGAGGTGTTTGGAGGGGAAGAGGGAGGAGGGTGTTTGGATGGTGGGGATGGGTGAGATTGTTGAGTTGGGGAGGGAGTAGGTGCTTGTGAGGTTTTGGTGGCCGGAGCATGTAGTTGGCTCTTTAGTATTATACCCGATGTTTTCTTCGTTTTGATCAGTCGGACGCTGCTCCATCAAGATGCCAATGTCTTACGCGGTATGGCAGTATTCCACAAAATCACGGCATCGTCTCAGCTTGACTGCCCCGCACGTAGCCACTCAAACAGCGCAGCCAGTCTCCGAGTCGAGACGAAACCACTGGCTACACCTTTCCCCTCCAAACATTCCCACTAACCCACCTAAACCCCGATACATAGCAAGCCGGGCTTTTCGTCCCTCTCGCTTCATGTCAGCAATGCCAGCAATGTCACACCATCGTCGTGTCACCCCCATGCATCCGTAAAGAGCTCAAGCGCAGCCTACTGAGTCATGTCCCCACGCCATGCCAACCCATGCCTCGGCCGCTGTCGCGCAGCCGAAAGGAACGCGCGCGCGCAGATCAAGCGAAAATGTCACACCACTCTCTCACGACCATGCGTGCAGCGTAGACATCCAGAACAGCCTCTATGAGGGAATTCGCGCCGGCAGGGAGCGACTGCGTTTGATGGGTAAGATGACTTGTTGCCTGTTTTGGTTGGTTTGGCTCTGTGTAGTGGCGTGTTCGGGTAGGGTAGCAAGGGGAGGTAGGGCTGAAGCGAAGGAGGATTGCGGAGGGTACGGGAATCTCACGCGATATATTCGTGGTGGTGCGAGGCTTTAGCATGGTCGTCATGACCGGTATTTTTTCTTTGAGGTAAGCAAGGTAGATTTATTATGATAAATACCTGGGCGGGTTGTATCTGGTCGTACGAGCAGGTTACATGCATCATCACCATCAGCATCAGCAATTACCCAAGTATTCAACTCTACCTTGAACGCTACACAACAACAATCAAACGCTTATACACACATCGACCCATCTTCTCAATTCTCGAGACTCTATATACAACACACCCTCGCATCCATCCATCCATCCATCCACCTACCAACCGACCCATTCCACATCACCCAAACAACCACAAGAAATGCCTTCAGCAACACAAGCACGCATGCTATGGCGCAGCGTAGCCCGCGGAATGGTAGAACCTCACCCTTTTGCCCGCAACCCCATTACCATGTCTCCACACACATGGCGCACCGGCGATCTGAGTAGGAAACTTGTCAAGACGAGTGCTGTGTAAGTCTCTCCCCCCCCCCTCCCTCTCTATTCATACCTTGCTTGCTTGCATTCGACTATTCTCGACACTCGCTAACGCTGACGCAGTTACTTCCCGTTCTATGCGGTGATCCTGGGGTGGCCGGTTGCTGCTTCGTGGTGGTTTAATGGAAATATGTGACTCGCTTCTTCTGGTTCACAGGAGGAGGGGAAGAGTGAGGGTGTGGAGGAAGTGGAAGTAGTAAAGGAAAAGAAGGAGTTGGATAGTGAAGAGGTGGCGGCTTTGATATTGAATATACGGTGGGATGATTGAGGAGGGGGAGAAGGGGTTGAGCACACCCCTCATGTTTTATATTTGCGTTTCGATGTATAGGAATCGGGCGTCTACGGCGTTGGACTGCATTATTGGCGTGTACGCATCCGCAATACCATTTTATCTACTACTCCATCCAACTACCGTTTCCATGTCAAGAAGCTCAATTTTTGGGACTTGAGACTCTGCAGCTACCAAGACTACAAGTCTAGAGCAATGTTTCCTACACCCCGACTTACACAGCTCAGCATACTGCTCTCCTTATCGTCTTCTTGGAGTCCTGTACTGCGGTGCTCAATGCGCCCAGAGCACACATCGACCTTACAAGCTCCACGGTTGCCCACCTCACACGAACTATCAATGTCCATGCCTATAGCCTTCAGCGCATCGAGTAGAGACTTCGTATGCCCAAACCCTACAGTTTTCTGGCTCTGCCAGAGCTCGGCGGTAAAAGGATCGCCAGAGGTAGCGACAGTGAAGGCTTCAATGTGGACAAATGACTCGGATATAACGTACGACTTTGCGGTATCGACGACGGCGTCCATGAGCCGGGTGGGCCCGCAGTTGTAGATGCGAGTCTGGTCATCGGCTTTGGCGAGGATGTTAGACATGATCTAAACGTTGACCTTTGGACTTGTTGTATATTGTCACGTTAGACCCAAGCTCAGCGATTTGACTGGCGAAGGGAACTTCTTCGGCAACAGCGTAGGAGATGAACTTTTGCTTGGCGCCCTGGAAATACTTGGATGCCGCGAGGAAGGCCGTGATGCCGATACCGCCGGCGATGATGATGTGGCGGTCTGCTTCTTTGGCGAGAGGGAAGCTGGCTGTGATGCGCCCCACTGTCAGAATGTCACCGACCTTGGTCTGCTCGTGGATGAATCTTGAGCCGCCGCGGCTGGCAGGGTCAAGGGCGATGCCTAGTTCGAAACGCTTCGACGTTCCACCCACGATGGAGTAGGCGCGCACCAGCTTCCCGCCCAGCTTGAGCCGCACATGACTACCAGGCTCGATGGGTGTAGTATCAGGAATGTCATCGAGAGTTTCGAATGCGAATGCAGTGACTGCCTTGGTCTCCTTTCGCTTCTCCACCAGCCGGTATTCATTCCAGGTATCCATTTTGTCGTCCTTGCTGCCGAACAATCTACTGTTTTGGTCTTCGGCTACGCCCTTGTCGAGCCTGGCTTGAAACTTGCCCTTGATATCCCACCCAAGCTATGGTAGCTGCACAATCTCCTTCATCATCTCAACGTTGTTGGTCTCAATAAAGAGGTAGTACATTACGCGGGCTACTGTCCACGCTGGATGCGGCCGCTCCAGGAGGGAGATCATGTCACCAGCGGCGATTGTACCTGTCTTGACGATGCGATACATCCAACCGGTGCGTAGCAGAGTCTGAGTGCGTTTGGCCATATCCTTGACCCCGAAGCGGTGGTTGAGCTTATAACAAGGCCCACGTGGTTCGCTGACCTCGACGATGATGTTACCAATAGCGAGTCAGTCGCCGATACAGAGATTTTTCTCGCTGACCTCAATATTGAACAGATTCTCACCAAATGCGCCTGGCTTGAAATGGTGTTCTGAAGCTGGCAATTCCTTCTTCCACTCGTCGTAGTGCGATGTGCAGTAGTGAAGTAGAGCCTTATCAAGGCCTCCGTGCATATGAAAGGCATGCTCGTCAGCGGGAATACCCAATTCGCAGATATTGACTGCACCAGTCAAAGGGCCCTTGTAGATGGCCGACTCGATTTTGCCATTCCAGAGTGCCTTTTTGATCTTGCCAGCGCGTAGCTGGATGAGCGGGAAGGGGGCGAATGGAGGGTTCTTTAAGCTATCCGGGGCTGAGGGCGGAGGGAGAGCCCTGGACGAGGGTGCCATATTCGCTCAATGGGTAGTAGGTGGGTTGATGGAAATTGCAGTTGGAAGTATGGTAGTCGAGCTGAGTGATCGATTGTATTGGGGTTGACAGGGACTCGAGTGCTTTGTTATATGAGTTTCCTGCAACCGTGCTTTGTGAGCTTGGGAGTGAAACTTGGCCGGCAATGAAAGCTCTTGCAATAAATTCATTGCGGAATCACTGCCTAGAGCTCTTTCATCGCGTAGGATGCATGGCTCTTTTTCTGGCCCCAATCATTGGCCACTCTTTCCGAGTGGGAGACAATACTATGCCATAGTAGGAAAGAGTAGAGGGGGAAGAATGCAGATTTTGGTATAGTGGAAGACCAGACGCTGAAGTTTGTCAGACGGTGGCGCGCCTAACTACACAAAGTGTGAAACTGCGAAAACTAGTCAAGCATTTTGGCGGCCTGCTGGTTTGCTCTTACACTTGTTCGTACTGGTTCAGAGTCCGAATATTCGCTATGAAAACCTTTCAAGAAACAGTGCGCAAGGTTGCCAAAGCTCTAAGAAAGCTTGAGTGAGATAAGATGCCAGACGCCGGCAGAAGAGCGGTAGTGGACATCGGAGATGAGCGTGACTCTCCGCCCCAAGTCATGCGCTTCAGTGTTTCTTCGCCTGAACAAATGAGTGTAAAATGGTTCATTCTTGTTAGAGCTGGTGCATGTCTGCGAGCTGCTTGGAAGATGGGACCCAGTCATGCCTGGGAAATTGTCGAAGAACCGACCACTCAGCACGTGACGGCAAGCATCGCCAGGGCTCGGTTGCACGTCAGCGCAATGACGTCAGGCGATCGTCGTGCGAAGCGGAAGCTTCCTACCCATCTACTCGTCACTGCACACCAAAATCGCTCCAACCTACAAATATTCTCGAATTTTACGTACAATCTTCTCTTCGCATTTCAATCGATACATTTGGAGCTTTCAGAGACAATTGTTGCGCTGCGCCCACCAGAGCCATTCATTCCAAACCACAACCCCATCTTCAACATGTTCCGCATCCAGCCCATACGCGCTATCCAGCGCGCAGCCATTGCCCGCCCCCAAGTCACCCGTCCTCGCTTTGTCTCTACAACACCGGCACGATTCGCGCAAAAGGATGCACAAGACAAAGACTCGCTTAAGCCCCGATCGACCGAGTACGCCAAGTCTGGCTCAGACGACGGCGCAGCACACTCCGAGGCTGCTTTCGACCCCTCAAAGACAAGCCCTGAGGAGGAAGAGGCGACTGCCGAGAGAGAAGCTGGTGGCCCCCAAAACAGCATGAACGTGAGCCCGGGCAACAAGGACGTCAGTGACCCCAACAGCCCCGGTGTGGGTGGACACGGAGGCTCACCGGGTAAGAAGAGCAGCGGTGGAGGCAGTGCGCCAAAGAACAGCTCTGGATAGAAGCTCAATCATGTTCTGAGAGTCGGGACATGAGGCGTATGACTAGGAGTCATATAGGCTCGATGCTGCTTGTGGCAGCCTATGCTACTTAACAAACCATGGCGCAATCGGAGCACTATAGTATTCTCATCATGGGTGAAGCTACGTATGCACAGATTGAGGAGCGACTGTATATTAAAATAGCTAGAGAAAGCGCATATCCGTTACGAAGCCTGGAGTAACTACTTCTATTACTTTGGTTCGACGTCCGATTCCCGCATCTGATCCGTGAACTTCATCCTGCAGGCTTGGCTCCGCACTGCTGAGAAGAATTTCTGGCATCAAGCATAAACCAGCGGTGGAGCGGGACAGCCTGCCCCACGGCTATTGCTTGAAGGCGTGACGTCAGGCCAATGACGAGTGTTTACAGATCCACAGCCTCAATATCCGGCATTTAATCAAGCAGTCTTCCTACACACCATCCAAACCTTCCATCTATCCTCACAACTACTCCAAACATCCAAATCCTTTCCGTTTCCGTTCCGAGCCTCGAAACATCTGCAATGGCACCCCGCGCCCTCTTTTCCGCCATGCGCCCGCTCCGCGCATGCACGACCTTGTCTACGCGCCGTACCTTCGCAACCACACCGCGCATGGCCATCAAGGAAGACGCAACCCGCAACCCCGACCAAGTCGAACAGGCAAAGCAGGAACAACTCAAGGAACAACAAAAGGGCCAAGGAAGATGGCGCGAAGACCTCGCTAGTTCCGGCGAAAGCAACATCGCGGCAGACAGACAACAGGTCAACGACCACGACCAGCATATGAAGGAACTGCAGCACGAAGGAAAGAAAAAGGGAGAGAAGGGAGAGATGTAAGCTATGGGGCTGAGAGAGCTTGGGAAGCTTAAATTTTCTGCAAATCACGCTGTAGTTATTGGCATGCATCAATTACGCTTCTCCATCACAGAAACATGGGATTCTCAATTGGCAGGATCGACCATTTCGATAGTCCGAAGCATCGATAAAGTTTTTCTAGCGCCAGGGCTAACCGCGTGCATTTCCGCCGCCCCCGTCTATTCTCTTGTTCCCCCCTCTTCACACACCGAGGCTTGTTCTCTAGCGTATGAAATTGAACAGCTCAACATATAGTAGCTACGGATGTATCTGACTAAGTTGCAATGATTGCAATGAGACAAGACCCCTGCTTTTTCAATTCTTTTCAGTAGGCCCGGCCTATTCGGGAGAGGCTTATGCACGTTCAACCCGCCATGGCAATTGCTAGACTCGCTGAGGAAGAGTCACGATGATTGCTGCAGATCCTCGATATGCCCACCAATGAGCACTTTGCGTCTCAAATACTGCCTCTTCTATGATTTAGTCCCTCCGTTCGCCCTCGCTGGAATCTCGCTTTTCATCCATTCGTCTTGTACCCAAGTATGTAGACGGCATGCCTCCAAAATCCCAACGCAGCCGAGCTTGTTCTCAATGCCGTTCGAGACGCGTTATGGTAAGCCTTTCTTGTACACACCAGACTTGGCGATTGTCCATTTTGACCTAGTGCGACGATACACCAGATATATGCAACCAGTGTCGACATCTGGGGCTCCCTAGCTCCGGGCCACTGCAAGACTATATTGTCATCGATATGACGGAGCGTGGAGTGAAGCCAAGAGACCGAACAAAGAAAGAGACCATGAGGACAGCCGTAACCACTCGCGACAAGAGTGACGAGCAATCTGCGGCCAAGATCAGTCCAGATCGCGCCGCATCCCAAGCAGCAAGCTGGATCAATCCTCTAGAACTCGAAACAGTGTTGCTAATAATATA
>LR132470.1:0-21586 GCA_900634815.1 Paradendryphiella salina | reverse complement strand
GGTCAGGAGGGAGGGTGCCCGTATGTGCCTCTGCTAGCAAGGCCCGGGATGGAGACCTTGTAATGTTTTCGGCGTTCCGAAGATTGGTCCCATTCAGGATGAAAACCTGATGGTAAAGGTAAAGAGTCGAAGAGCTGGTGATGAGGATGTCCGACGTGACTCCCTTCAAAGTATGGTACCCTAGCAACTAGTACTCCTCCCATCCATGTCATACGGAAGCCACACCCGCACCCTATCTTTCCCAACTCTTGCACACTTCAGCCTTTTTCACATATTTCACCCCATCGGTCCTGGCAATGCAGGATTGATATATGGCCTTTGTCTCCCTCTGTTGCGCGACTTCACTTGGAGTCTTGCATCATGCAAGGCGGCACAGTCGCCTACCCCGACTGCCATGATATGCTGATTGACTTGTTTCCCCTCAGACATCATGTCTAGGCGACTAGTCACCAGTCTCCCTCTAGCAAAGCTTTTTCCGACATCCAACGAACCCGTTCTGGGATCACGTCAACTTGAGCATGCTCTCTGGGGCTCGCCCGAGCTCTCCCCTACGCCCTGAAGAAGCCTAATAGCAGGAGAGCGCTCTGCTGCGACACAGCCAGATAGGTGGAAGCTCATCAGTGTCGTTGGTCTGGTTAAGAGGCTCTGTTTTGGCTTGTTCGATTTGTCAGGCTGTGACCTTATACCTGACAGCAGCCACCGGTCAACAGGCTGCTGCTTTTGGATAAACATTTCGACGTCGGCGCTCCTTTGCCCACGGTACAAACATGGATAGCTGGCTTTGCGAGATGGTTGAGCGTCGGATGGATACACCAATGGGGGTTTTTTTTGCTGAGATTCGACTAAGCTCTCTGAGGTGTCGTTGCTTGGGAGCGGCAAACAGGTGCATTAGCGGAAAATAACTTGACAACAATGTCACAGTAAGTAGAGACCCCGAACGCAGGTAATAAGCTAAGCCAGACCTTGTACGTGGTACAGCAACGTGTCGCGACGCAATCCGCCGTATCGATTTTATACCTCTCCAGATCGCTTCACGACGGACCGCATGGTGACCCTGCAACGCAACGGACCCAGGTCTGCTACACAAAAGCATTTCACTATAGGCGCGTACCCACCATCTGCCTCCACCTCGATATGTCCTATTCGAGTCGCGATACCCGCTCCGGTCCGCACTACCATCACGATGACGACCAAACGAAGATTCCTGTCAGCTTTGGGTCTACGGTGACGCAGCTGACGGCCCCGGCTGGAACACACAGATAGCTCTATTGCATCTCTATAGCATACCTCTGCTACGGTTTTCTCAGCGCGGCATCAGGCAGCTTGTGAAGCCTTTGCTGGTGCTCTTGAGCTGACTACTCGCCTTCAGGCTCAATGCCCACATACAATAGCTACACCTAGTGTAGATACATTGCCGTGATAGAGGCGGGGAACAGCGAACAACAAAGCGTCACCTAGTTGCTCTACAAGGTAATGCATGAGCATGTCAAAGCACAGCCAGCAGTCGACCCGGTTTCCCGACCGCGTTCAACCGTGAAATGTGACAATGGAGCCCAAGATACATGGAGTTGAGTTTTCCGATGTAACTACAACCAACAACTATTGACGCTGACGAGAATAAAAACAAAACAAAAAACTTTTGAAACCCCCTTGAATGATGTACACGGTCGATCTTCACTGCGGCTGGAATTCATGGCATGTAGGGTAAATATTGTTTTCTTTTCTCTTTCCCCTTTTTCTTGTTAATGTGCTTCATCGCAGGTGTGGACATTTAGCGTCCTGGTATCATTGATATCATAACCCAGCCAACGTAGCAGCTATCCAGAGCCTCTTGATCCCCCATGCATCCCATCCATGTCCCCATACCACACCCACAACCGTCCTTCGATTTCGTAATTCATATCCGATAAATTCCCCTTGCTTGTTTCCGCTTTTTTGTTTTTGTTCAGGTCCGACCGACGCCAGGTGAGAGACTTCAACTAGCCTTGCATACCAAAGCCAGGTTCAATGCCAGCTTGCTTGAGGGCCTTTGCTTTCCGTGAATCCACCTCCTTCTTGTCTGCTTTTTGCGAGGCAGCCAGTGCCCTGACCTGGTCTTCTTCAGCGAATTGAGCGCCCTTGGGGTGCTCTTCTCGGTCGAGGTCCACGGTGGCGCATATAGTCACGTTCTCGCCTCTTATTGTCATGACACCCGGGAGTTTGACATCGTGAATGAGCCAGCGAGGAACGGAGGGGTCAGATGCGGGTGATGCGTCGGGGTTACGTGCTGCTATCCTTTCGTAGCATTCTGTGAGGACGAGGTTGGCTGGGCAGAGTTAGCTGAGGTGGGCATGGGAGGGGGAGTGCGACATACCGAATTGGTCGTATGAGCGGAGGATACCAATGTACTCTTTCTCGTCGCGGAGTAGTACGTCAACCTTCTCTATGCAAAGTGTCAACGTCTCATGTCCCAGGGTATGCCTTTGCGGAGTGTGCCCATACTGTCCACCATGTCTAATAGCATTGCCGATGTCAAGAAGGCTTGCGGTGGTAGGTCGACGGGTAGTATTGGCTGGGGCCCTGGGCCACGCGCTCCGCCGAGTACGTTGGGTCCATGCTGCGGTGGTGGCGGCGGCGGTGGTGGTGGTGTGGCGCTGTATACGCCCTCGTAGCCTGTTGTCGTGGGTATTAGCAATTGCGCCATTGTGCGCCTTCGAGGGCGGATCGACCTCACCCATGCCAGGCGATGGGCCCCGAGGGAGCTCCGAGATTTGCGGCTGTAATTGTCCTCCGGGTGCTTGCATGGAGCGCTGCAGCATGGCGTTGAAGTCGGGGCCGCCCATGTTGGGGGCTCCTCCAGCAGCAGCGGCGGCGGCGGCGGGGCCTCGGGGTGCTTGTTGGTTGAAGGCCATAACGTAGGCTTAGCCAATGCAATAGGGTGGTTTGTGTAGTGTGGTCTTAGCAGTTGCGAGAGGGCGATTTATGCGGAGCTATCATGGCGAGGTGTCGCATGTAGTTTTGGGCCTTCACTTCATGTGTTTACGTAGTTGAACCTGCCCGAAATCGCCAACGGTTCGCGTATGCCAAGCCCGCGCTAGTCGGGGAACCAGAGGATGCTGCTCTTGCACCTTGATTGCGCTTTTCCTTTCTACTTGGGCAGCGTGTATGTTCAACCAGATATATGTGCTACATGTTCACGAAGCTGAACATAACTTTTGACACCAAACTCATTATTCGCCACGAGTCAAGGATAGCATCCATTGTCATTGGGTCTAGACGAATCGGAGTCGAGCTACGCCGCATTATAGGTATCATGGATACATCGAGGAGTATCCTTACCTCTGCGCTTCTCTGTATCCATTCGCTACTTATTCATTCGCCATACTAAATCAAGCCATTACGTACTCATCCCTTCCAGCAATGGCTGCTATGATCAAGGTATTCAAAAACAAATGGATCACCCCGCCGAAGGAGGTCCACGAGGACTACACGGGACGAAACATTATCGTCACTGGTGCGACATCAGGTATTGGAAAAGAGGCCGTTTTCAAATTCGCGAAACTTGGGGCTGCAAAAGTCATCATGGCAGCGCGAGATATGAAGAAGGGCGAGTCAGCCAAGTCTGCTTTGGAAGCTCGTCTTGGGCGAAAAGGCCCGCTCGAAGTTTGGGAGCTGGATATGATGTCTTACGACAGCGTGGAAGCCTTTGCAAAGCGTGCGAACGAGCTCGACCACGTTGACGTTGCTATTTTGAATGCCGGCGCTCGACGAGTTGCATTCATACAGTCGACATATGGCTGGGAAGAGGACATACAGGTCAACACGCTTTCTACGACCCTTCTAGCTATTCTCCTTTTGCCGAAGCTAAAACAGTCGAAACAACACACGGGCAAAACTCCCGTCCTTGAGTTTGTCAATTCTGGTCTCCACCAAAAAGCCATGGTCGCACCAGAGGTCCGCCAGAAACCCAGCGTACTCGACTACTACAACATGAAAGAGAAGCATAAAGAGGGAAGTCAGTACGCTTTCTCCAAACTCTTTCTCATGTACGCCGCAAACAAGCTTGCCGAGGAGATATCTTCAGGAGACGTCATCGTCACTAGCATATGCCCGGGTTGGGTCAATACCGACCTGGGCAGAGATCACTTCTTCCCTGGGGTGCAAATCTTAGCCTTCTTGTTCATTCTCTTGTTTATGAGATCTCCAGCTCAGGCGGCGAACATGGTCTTGAGCGGGACGACGCAGGGCGAGAGGGTGCACGGGCGGTTCTGGCAACATGATCAAATTCAACCCACTCCACCCAGTTTACAAGGCGCTGAGATGAAGGAGCTTGGTGCTAGGATATGGAATGAGATTGTTGGTGTGCTAGAAAAGGACGTCCCGGAAGTCACGAAGAAGGTAGATGCAGCGCTGGAAAGTGGTGAAGAACGTCTCTTGCCGGGAAACGAGAGTCGTTAACGCAGGATCTTCAAAAAGGGATCCTATATATGTCTATGACTTGACAGTTTGACGAGATAGATTACGTCATCACGAATAGTACTTGCCGTTCGCTCCTGAGTCTTGATGTGGCTGCGCGGCCTGGGGCTTGAACACGCCATGGCGCGGGCGAGTGCCACAAATGACGTCGTGCTCCTGAATTCGAGCCTAGAAGATGCGTCGCGTGCTGCCAACAGCCCAGCAGGTATAAACTCGATCAGGACACAGCTGCGGCCGGTTAGTCGGCTGGATGCCAAAATCGCCCTTTCGCCGCAAGCCCTCTGCCCACGGCCCCGAGTCTATCCTCCGCTTCTTGTTCCCCCGGACTCGAGCCCGCGCGCGCATCCACCTCTCCAAGTTCCGCCACGACACGTTCCCTTCACTCAAACACCGCGCACAGTCGCGCATATATAAATACCTAGTCTACCGCCAGTCCCTCAAGCTCCAGGGCAAGCAGAGCTTCGCCCAGCGCCTGCGGGGCTACACTCGACGATTGAGCGGCACCAGTTATCTCGAAGATGCCGCAAGAGTGCGACGGCAGCAGATAGCGAAGCGTCCGGGCGAGAAAGCATCCAGCGTGCACGCAATGTCGTACCAAGAATATGAAGCACGGGAACCGGGGTCACGGCGACGGAAGCTGGCCGGCTACCTGAAGGCTGCGAATGAGCTCAGGCAGACATATGCGCAGCAATATGCTCCGAACTGGAGCAGCCGAGAAGCCCAATACGATTATGAAGATGATACACCTGGCGGATTCCCGGATGCCGCAGTCGCTAGGGGCGGCCGCGAGGAAATGATTTTGTTCCCCAGCTACGCCCGGAGACACACCAAGAGGAAGCCAGAAGCACAGCCAGGGACTACACAAGAAGTCGGGGGTCAAGGCCGCGACTCCCGCGATTCGACCGGTGCGGGCGACGCCGACTTCTGGAAGCAACAGTGGAACAACTACGAAGACGACAATGCAGTCGTCGACGTGGACGTGCGTGGATGGATATACTCGCCCCACAAGGGGCAAATGTCGAGGAAGCAGCGACTGTTTATTGGCCTTGCGCGCCAGCTTGTTGGCGTACAGGCACCTCCGACGCCCTCCAGCTCATCTGCAGACAGTAGCCGAGATACGAGCCCGCAACGTCACGGCTTCCGCGAACGAGCTCACTTGCGCGACGCCCAGCAAGACGAAGCCCTCGCTGCTAGGGAAGCTGCGGAGATTTTGCGTAGAGGTGAGCAAGAGGCCAGGGCTGCTGCGCGCGGTGCCTACAGCGAGAAACCTTGCCAGCAACACGACGACTTCGAACTGTACCGAACAGAGAGTGGAAATGCCGTGCAGCCCAACAACGAAAGGTTTCATCAATTAGCTCATAGCACGTCAAAAGATTCAATGCGAAGTGAGGCTAGCATCAAGCCCCTGCAAAAGCGCGGCTCCTGGAACCAGCCTTCTGAGATGAGTCCGACAGAACTCGCCGAGGCCAATGCTCGCCTCATGGCTAGATTGCGACACTTTCTTGCTATACCCATGGCGAACACACCCATAAGTGTCTTCTTCTACAACGAGAACATCTCCAAGCAGAGGACTGTGTATACTGATGCCGCAGGCCATTTCAGCATGAGTGCGGCATTAGATTTCGTACCTACACATGTTCGCATCTTGGCATCCGACAAGCTCTCAGCAACAGAGGAAGTCATTGTAACTGCCTCGCAAGGTATCAGCGTCATAAGCGACATTGATGACACCATCAAGCACTCTGCTATTGGCAGCGGTGCCCGCGAAATCTTCCGCAATGTCTTCATCCGCGATCTCGTGGACCTCACAATTGATGGGGTTCGGGAGTGGTACAACAAGATGGCAGAGAAGGGCGTCAAATTTCACTACGTTTCCAACTCGCCTTGGCAGCTGTATCCTGTCATTTCCAAATATTTTTCATTAGCTGGGCTGCCGCCAGGTTCTTTTCATCTCAAGCAATACAGCGGTATGCTTCAAGGTATCTTTGAACCTGTCGCCGAAAGGAAAAAGGTTACCCTCGACAAGATCGCCAGGGACTTCCCAGAGCGCAACTTCATCTTGATTGGAGATAGTGGGGAAGCTGATCTTGAGGTGTACACTGACTTTGTTCTCGAAAATCCCGGAAGAGTGGTTGCAGTATTCATTCGCGATGTTACCACATCAGATAGCCCGGGTTTTTTTGAACCCTCGGTGGGTCCTTCATCGGGTAGTCTATCTTCTTCTTCGCCGCAACGTACTGACGGTGGAAGCTCTGTTGCCTCGAGTAAGGCTCGAGGGCTATCTGAAGAAAATGATCCCGAACTCAAGGCTGCAATCGCGGCATCATTACGCGATATGGATACAGAGAACAAACAGCAGTCCAAATCAGTTTTTCCAGAGTTGGATCGCAATCAAAAGCCAAATTTGCCAGATAGGAAGCCTTCCCTGCAAAGCGCCTCTAAGCAGAATTCAGCACCAAACCTGATTGATTTGTCTTCGGACGACGATATGGACGATTCTCCCACGCTGAAGCGGTTCAACTCAGAGACAAGGGCCGACAACGAAAGGCATCATTCGTCAATGGCATCGATTGCTAGTACAAAGTCTGCGCCTCCACCCCCTAGAAAGCCAGTCGCATTACGGAGTCCGTCGAGCGAATCCACATCTTTTAATACGCTTCCTCCTTCGACTTCAAAACCACCGCCGCCTAAGCCTCGACGGCCTTCCACAACTGTGAAGCAGTCAAGCCCTCTTGTACAGCAACAAAACGCACCCAGGAATGCAAATGCACCTTCTAGACCCCCTGTGGGCCCCAAGCCGTCCATGAGCTACTACCAAAGCCAAGCACCAGACGACCAACAATCGTATGCTGGCATGGCTCGTGACAAGCTGTGGTCAGTCTACAGCAACCTACCTGCACTGCGATCAACTGAAGAGCCCAGTTCAAACGCATCTAGCCTCGAAGTCTCGGGCGTCCACAAAGGCCCTCCTCCTCCTCCTCCTCCTCCACCGCGGCGCGGGAACCGCGACACGGCTATAAGCGCAGCATCCTATGTGGGTTCCAAAGCCTCTTCAGCCTGGCAACACGCACCTTCCATACCCTACCACAGCCGCCCACAAGTCGCCTCGGCGCAAACATCACAGCCGTTTTCTACAGCAGCTCCGCGTCAAGGCATCAACCGCACTAACACGGGTAGTACACTCGGTGGGCCGGCGGGCGAGCAGTACGGCTCCAAGAAAGAAGTCCTGTGGCGCCAGCGATGGGCACATGCGGAGCAGGTGCTCGGTGAGCACGGCGTTATGCTAAGAGGATGGAGAGTCGGAAGCGATATCATGGCTGAGGCGGAGAGGATTATCAGGGATGCGGAGAAGAAGTACAACAAGGATGATGAAGGGGCTAAGGGTGCGGGGGAGAAGGGTGGGAATGGAAGTGCTGGGAGACGTAGCACTATTAAGAAGGTTAGCGAGCAGAGATGATGGGTGGTGGGTAGCTTTTTGCTTGTATTGACAATTGTTGTTGTGGTAGTGGTGGTGGTTGGTGGTAATTCTTTTTGTCTTCGCTTTCATCAGCAGTGGTGTTTTTGTTTGGTAGGGAATATACATGCTTTTCTTTAACACAAGTTTCGACGAGATAAGAGACTTAGAAAAAAACGTATTCTTCCATCATCTCATCATCTCCTTATCCCCCCCCCCCCTGGTACCACACAAATAAAGCTAGCTAGCTATCGGTTTATTGATTGGGGTTCTCGATAGGAAGAGGGGAGGGGGAGCTGGAGTACTTGAACGACGTAACTGCGGCGTAAAATTGGCGATTGTGTGTTTTTCTTTCCCATCTTTTGCTATCTTTTCGTTATATTCGACATCTTCTTAGGCTTACGGGGGGAGAAGAGAAACAGTAAATTCTGCGCTGTATAACGTTCGTATTCATCATCAGCATGTAAGATTTACCTTGCCTTGGCCTCAAAATGTACGTGTTGAGAATATGAGTTATGCGGCCACAGTGCGTGCATGCATCACGCGCAGCAATGACTCAAGGGATATCTTTTCCTTTCTCCCCTCCCTTTTGGGCGCTTTTTCTTATTAGGGATGAGGCTTTTTTTTCCTTTTCTAAAGGAGTTATGTGCTAATGTGTAGAATAAGAGGCCGTCTAGCAAAGACAAACCCACAGACGCCAAACTGCGAGAGAAAGTCAAGGAGCAAGTTAAGCAGAAGACGAATAAATATGGCGGGGGGAAGAGAAAGTGGAGTGCTTGGAAGGTGCGCTTTTGCCTCTTTCTCTCTTCTCTCTTATCCCGTTTGTGATGTGGACTCGTAGCATGTGTGTTTATGTGTGGACCGCTAATAGGTGGGTTGTTTACAGGCGAACAAGCTGTCAAAGGAATACGAGAATGAAGCGGGGAGTAAAAATTAACCGAAAAGGGCGTGCCGCAGGAGAAGAGTGGAGTGAAGAGGAGAGATGAGGTGGAAAAGAAGAAGGCAGAAATAGATAAAGAAGATGGCAACAGGCACGATGACGGCGGTGATGAGAACAACAAGGAGAAGGAGTCACCACAGCATGATGAAAACGCCAAGGAGGAAAAGAAAGAAGCCGACGAAGACGAAGACGCTGCCCCAGCAAGCGCACAGAAAGCCAAAGCCAAGGCAAACACCACAGCTAAACAGTCAGCGCCTAAATCCCCCGAACCGAATGAAACGGCAAAAGATACCACCGCGGACAAGGTTGCAGATGATCAAACCCCCGCGTTGAAAGGAGAAGGGAAAGAGAGAACACAAAACACGAGACGCTCGGCTAGAGTGGCTACCACTTCTGCTCCTGCTTTTGCTTCTGCAGGTGAAAGGAAGGTGTACGATGACGACAACGATGAAAGCGGCGACAATGGCAATGGTGGTGAATGGGGAGGGGGGGGGAAGGCAGGAAGAAGACAAAGGACAGCAAGAAGACGGCGGCAGCAGCGGCGGATCAACCTAAGAGTAAGAGGAGCAAGCCGTAACAAGGTTGCATACAATCTTTGTGCACGTGCCTTGGGGAGTGGGGTGGGGGAGGTACGGTTTGAGAGGTCGGGCCGTTGGGTTCAACATGAGGGGAAAAGGGCGGTGGGAAAATTGTTTCCATATCGCACGGCATGTTTAACCCACTACCTAGATCTGCGGATCAAATAGACAAGGCTGCGTGAAGCAGCATTTTAGGGGGGAAGATAGTAGCTTGACTTGGCTCAGGTACGTAGTATATGGGTATGCAAGAGGTAGATTACGCCGTTTAATAGGATGCATATATCTCTGTAGACCGTGAAGAGGCTAGACGGAAATGATATCCATTAGTGGTATTTCCGCTCTGCCGCCCCTTTTCTTTTCTCTCCTCTCTTCTTTTCTTTTCTTTTCTTTTCTTTCCTTTCTTAGCCGCTATCTGATATTCGGCATATGTTGGTGGATACCGGTGAATTGGTCGCGTGGGAATAATAGACTCTTGACTTTGTTATTTCCGGCCTGTACCTACTTTTCCCCGATTGGTGTCTTTCCTGTTATCAGTTGTAAACGCATGCATGGTATATGGGTGAGGAATATAGGAAAAGTTGGATGGGAATAAAACGTGAGTATCTTATCTCAGCTCCACGGCTCTTTTAACTTTGTTTCTTTTTCCCCTCCTTCTTGATCGTGTTTTTCGAGGCTCGGGATACCTATAGACTGCCGCGCTAATCCCCTCCCATCTGTATGCGTGCGCGTCCAGCACCGCATCGCACCAACGCTGCGTACTGTACCCCAAAAATGTACTGCCGACAGTTCAAGCCTCCGCGGACCCAAAGCATATAGTCAGAAAGAAGAAAAGAAAACTACCCCACGCTGAACCGAGACTAAGCGTTAGTCTGTAGCAAGTACCCTACCCTCTAGTTACCGAACTTCTTCCGTCTTTCGATTACATACTATTCCCACGTTTTTGAGTTTCGTTTACCCACTGCTTAAATTAGGTCGGTAGGCACATGTATAGACGCCCTGGCCCCACTGGCCCCCCCATTTGTGGGCGCTGCAGATTGGCCAAGCAAAATCGACTCACACCGATCATCAAGGATGGTGTGGTGGGTTGGACTGTCGTTTACTGGCAGTTTGATTTCGGATTCAAGGGAGAGGGCGAATTTTGGGTTCCTGGGGGGTAAAGGGAGACCGTCATGATGGTAGCAACTTCAACGTCGTCTGCTGGATAGGCGCTTGCCTATCCTGTGATGAAAGGTGGCTGCGGCAGCCTTTTTGTTTTTATTGTCGTTCGTATGTGATGTGCGCGTTCTTCTTCGGAATTTATTATTCCGGTGAGGTTGATATCTTACCAGAGTCCAAAAACTGCAACAGGCTCTGTGATGCTGTTGTCAAGCCCGGGGTTTCTCGTTGTTGGTTGATGGGGTCGGCGGGTAACGCACCACGGCGCGTTCCTAGAATCCGGCTTGGGAGACGACCGTGGCACTACAAGGCGTGGCGGATACTCCCTAGATCCCTTTAGCTCATCTGCGCTGTCCTCCGAGATGGGGCCACGTGCACTAGGGGCGCGTCGTCCAATTCTACAAGTTGGGTACAGAAGCGGACAAAATGGGATGCGTGACCTCGACGCCAGTAAGTCGGTGCTACGGCGAGGGTGCTGAGGCGCATGGTATCCTGAAAGTAACTGTGGGGAGGATTCGAATATTTGGAGGTTATCATCAACCCTCTTAGTCAAGCATACTTGAGATTTACTGGGTGCGTGATCTCGTAGGTGTCAAAAACTTCAGCGCTTTGGTTTCTTGCTAAGTCTCTAAGATGACATAGTCCTGCAGCATTGGCAGACATATCTGCAGGCTGAAATCGACCAACGTAAGAAAAACCAAGCTTGAGCTGAATACTAGCCACACCGACAATGTTTTTTGCGTTGCGAAGTTTGCGGGCTAAAGGCCCATCGCAGCTCCTTGTCTACGTAGTGGGATTCAGCATCTTCCAGTATGTCCTTGGCTGCAATTACCATAGAACAAGGATTTCTGAGCGCAGATTCGTATTGGAAAAAGCAAGAAGCGATGGTGTTGGAAGGACACTGTTGATACTGAGGGTGTTGGAATTGAAAGGTCGGGCGAAGAAAAGAAGGCAGCAGCGAGCATATATTTGCGGGGAGATGCAGCCCTAACGGAAACTAAAACATGCATGGCACCGACGCACCTCGCCGTCTGGTTCCAAGGTTCTCGACCTGCCTTCGGGGTCGCCTCGAGTCTTCCATGTTCCCACCATCGAAATCTGAAAGCGACGATCTACCGCGTCGGCTTTGGTATATGGCTCTGGCGGCCGTCTTCCCCCTGCTACACGCGTCCTACTCAGCATCGGCAGGCGCATGAGCGACCGGTCCGCTCGCGACACGTCTTTTGGAGTTGCACGCAGTCAGCCGCAGCCCTCCATGTCTACCACCAGTTCGCAGTACCGGAATACCGCGCAAACCCCTTCGCACTATCCGGACTTTCCCCCCGCCAACCACGACCCTTTATATGGACTGGCGACCTGGCAGCAAGACGCAGCTGCTGTTGCTACCCACGACTCGTACGCTGTCGGCCCATCGACGGCGTCTTTTCTCCACTACCCCCAGCCCGGAGTCGACTCCGCTAGTTTCCATGGCGTATCTGCTCCATCTGCGTGGTCTGCTGGCTGCGTCCGACAGCAGGCGCCGAATGAGTGGCAGCAGCAGTCCGAAGAAGCGTATACGTCGCGCGCCTCAGACTCGTATTGCGACACTGAGGGAACGGCGCCAGTGCCGCTCCATCAGCTTCCTGCCGTTTCGCGCCACTATCAGCAGCACCACCAGCACCACCAGCACCACCAGCCAGCACTGCATCCGGGACCCACCTTGCGGCTTACTGCCCACGACCATAGCTTCCAAAGTACAGCCCGCTTCCACCAATTGCGCATTTCGTCAGTAAGTGCACACAAGGCCTGTTGTGCTCTACACTAGGATCGCAACTAAGTTTTCCTAGGAGTCCCCCGTCAACACGGTAGACCCACCATATTCGAATCATGCCCAAAAGCCTGCCCCAGTGCCACCACTATCGCATTCGCAACCACAGACTGTCTTGCTGCACGCAAACAACACATCGCAATCCGATTTGCACCATGTTGCCGCCTGGGAGGCTCATCATCACCAGTATCCAGCTCGCACCAGCGAACCCATTGCCACCAGGTTCCCGGATACTAGACATGATACATCGTCTGTTGTCGTCGCTACTACTACTAACGCCCCTTGGTCCATGGTCGAGACCGGCGAAACTGCAAATGCACCTGCTGTCTATGAGCGACCTCCAGAGATGCAGCACGAATGGCCCATTCCAGAGCCACCAGTCGACCATGATGTCTACGCCCACCACCACCACCACCACCAACACCAACACCACACTCCTATAGAGCAGCACATGAACCGAAACCATGGTCAGGTACTAGTGCATCATAGGCCACCACCTAAGAAGAAAGTAGCCAAAGTGCCCTCGTCATTTGTCGAGCGACAGGAAAAGCTAAAGGTATCCAAACGCAAAGGTCCTCTTCAGGAGAGGCAAAGAGAGAAAACCCATACCATGCGCAAGACCAAGCGCATCTGCATTCGGTGTAGATTTTACAAATCGGGGGTAAGCAAGCATTTCTTTGGTACCGAGTAAGGCTAACGTGTCTAGTGTGACGAGGGAGATCCGTGTGAGAAGTGCGACAAAATCACCGGCCATGCCAGGTCCTTTCGCGAGCCGTGCTACCGAGAACACCTCGAAGATACAAGCCTGATTCGTCGCTGTATGTCTTCACGATACTTGGCTGTGGCCATATACTTACTGCGCAATAGGCAATGGCCGAGAGCACCAAGAAGAAGCCGAGTTTTTGGCCTACGACTGGCTACACAACAGTCAGATCTACGAAATGGACATCCTTTGGAACCTTCCTGGCTACGGTCCTATACCAAACGCACAACCCCTGCGCATCGCCTTTCGTCCTTACAGCCCAAAACGGGGCCCGCTCGACGTTGCGACGTCTGTTTGGTCCAACAAGGAGGGACAGGTGCCGTCTGTCGAACAACCGGCATATGCTATATACGACACGGCGAATCTCGTACTGGCATTCGAACGATACTTCTCCAGTCTTCAACCCGCAATCGAAGAGTGGATATTCGCTCGCATCAGCCAGGACGAAATCGCGTACAAAACCTACCAAGAAGTGGTGCGCATGCGGCGAAACCTTGGAAGCAAAGCCCTCGATTTAGCCATGCGCCTCCAATGTTTATCCGTAGTCTCTCAAGGCTACGGCTCCGTCTTCTCCCCAGACATACCCGGCATACGTGAATACGACTTTTCAACCCTCGGTCGTACTGATTACGAGGCCTACGATAGAGGGTCTTGTGACCGACCGCTCCCTGGTGCGATTACCCACCAAATGGACGTCGCCGCCGTAAAATACCTCAGAAAGCTGGAGAAACTTTTTGTCAAAGAATTGGCTGCGTTGATCTTCAAGCCCAAGATCAAACCTTGGTACGAACTGTTTTTGACGTTTTACGTCATCTTCTGGAACCTCGAATACATCCACCACGGTGCTCGAGACTACATCAAGTCCAAGAACGGCACGGTTAGCCAGATGATGCCTTGACTAACATATTCACGCTTGACTGACACCCTACTAGTTGATCGAGAATCAAGTCAGCAACGTAGTCACGACACAAATCAAAAAGTGGGAGTTTGCCTTCCCCGTCCTTCTATACCACTGGCGCTGCATCCTTCGAGGCTATTCGCCATTCAAATTGGCACGCGACAATCCCGAAGAATTGCGCGAACGTGGCCACATTGATGCCGAAGGTTTCCAATATGTAACATCAATTGTCACTCTATTTGACCGAAACAATCCCGGTAAGTGATGGTCGGCTCTCTTGCCCCTCCCTCACCCCCTAGGGAATGGTTGTTGACAGTCATTTTTTCTTAGATCGATTTCAGCCACCGCTTACAGGATTTGCCGCAACCCACTGGTCCACTTCCAGTGAATGGATTGTCAAGCTCTTCAAGGAAGCTGGAGCGTAAAGGCGGAATGTTTTTCGCCCGAGTCATTACCACCTCAATTGTTTTTTTGATACCCACTCATGTCCCTAGGAGGAATCAGGAATTGTCCTATACGGAACAAATGCTCTGCTATACTGCTTCCCTGCTTAAACGAATTTCAATTTTGCATATTTCAGATTTTTCTTGTTGCTGTTGTTTGTTGAAAGCATTGTGTGTACGAAAATGGAAAGAAAGACGAGATGAGGGAGGAAAACATTCCTCCAATGGATTATTATTACCAGTTGGGTAGGTCTACCGCTGCCGCCGCCGTCACCGCCATTACCATCAGTCTAGCCTAAACAGAATGAGAGAAACTCGAGTCAGAACGGGGAGATTCTCGAATGGGAAAATAAAGTCCGATAACATGCAAAAAGAAAAGAGGGTGGGGGGAGGGTGACGGGGGAATTCGAAAAAGGTAGATTGACCGGTGCTTTGCAGCACACATGAATGTCAATTTCACCTGCAATCAATTACACGCCCTAAGTTGCCTTTTTATTTCTTCCTTCCCCCTAACTATCGATTCCAGTCCATTCTCTGCCAGATCCGAAGGAGCGAAAGACAAAAAGAGAAAGAGTCAGAGAGCAAAAAAAGAAAGAAAGGAAAAGAGTATCCATTTGAAAGAAAAGCGCCAACTAAAAGCCCAGACGCCACGGGATTCGATTACTACTTGAGGAAAGGAAGGTGATGCGCGGCAGCAGTAGTAGGCAGCCCGTTAGCCTGCTGCACGTCATATGGTAGCGTGTCCGTAGTGTGGTTTGTGCGTGTGCGTGACGAGAGAGTGCGTGAGAGTGGGTTCTGCGCAAGCGCCCACTAAGCCTAGCCGTGGCTCTCGCGGCCGCTAATCAAGCGCCAGGGATCCGTGTCCACAATAGAGATGTTCTGCTTTCTACCCGTCGTAAACGGGTCCTCGAATTGCGTCTGGCAGCTCCTTGGCTTCACCCACGCATTCGCCGGGTCGCGAAGAAACATGCGCAGCAGATGGCGAGAGCTCGCTTGGCTCCGTTTCGTACTCGCGTACGCGGTCCGCGCGTGCAGCACAGACAGATTGTGCACGTATTGTATGTCGCCCGGTTGCCTGTCTAGCTGCGTGCTGAAGCGCTTGGCGAGCCGTTGGACCGTTTCCAGAGCGTGGAGTTGGCTCGAGGTCAGGCTGGGGAGATGGGCGGAGCGTGGGAGGTTGGGCGTTCCTACCAAGGGTGCTTTGACGAGTTGGCATATTGGCTTTCCTCGGGAGAAGAAGAGGACGGGGCCGGGGCACAGGTACGTGCTGTCATCGCTGTCATACTGTGTTAACGGTTTATGCTCGTGTTCTCTTCTTTTTCCCATTGTTTTTCTCTCGTTTGGTCGGACGGAAAACGCTTTCCAAGTCTCTTTGGTAAGATTCTGGATTTTTCTAATGGAAAAGGAACAAAGGGGGAAGGGAAACAAGGAACTATAGAGAGAGAAAGAAAGAAAGAAAGAAAGAAAGAAAAAATTTCACTCACTCATTCTTCAATTCAAACGGCCAATCCGACTCGGCCATGGTCTCCAACACCGCAGGCTCCGTCTTAAGAAGCTCATTATAAATGCGCGAAAAACTGGCCAGAAACTGTTCGCCGCCCGACCCAGGCCCACCATCGTCCCTCACGTACAGCGCCAGCACGTCGCCAGAGAAGCGATCACTATGGAAATCCATGGCCACCGGGATCTTGCTGCCTGCGAGGCCGATGCCCCTGCACTCTTTGGGAACGCGCTGCTTGGATGCGTCGCGCACGTGTGTGAGGGTCTGATTGGCGTACGAGTCCGTGGCCCGCTCAGGGCATAGGTAAGCGTTTATGCCTGTGAAGGCAATTACGGCTTCGAGGTCGTTGAAGCGCTCATGGCCTAGACCGCGGAGCACGACGACACCGCGCCCGGCATGGATTTCTACGCTTAAAGAGGAGAGTTTGGCGGCGAGGTGCGCGTTGCCCATGTCGAAGGTTTCAGGCGTGATTTGCTCGATTGCTAGACCGCTGACTATACATGGGGGAAATTGGTGGTTAGTTTCGCCCTCGGGAGCATTTAGTGTTGTAAGTTACTACTGGGGGTGACGTACGTTTGAACTTGATAATGGCGGCTCGGATATCCTTCACCTCGTCCTTACTGAGTTGGACGACGTATTCTTTTGGGTCCAGCTCGTCTCCTTGCCATACCATCGGGCCCATTACTGGCGGAGCAAGCTTGTCGGGTGAATCGATGATTGAGGAAGAGCTGCTGTGGACTGAAGAAGCATCGCTGTGGATTAAAAAGTCGTTATGAGTTGAAGAAGAGTCGCTGTGGATTGAGAAGGAGCTGCTGCGCAGACTCTCAAAAGAGTGCCTCGTGCTCAGTGGCAGGCTTGACATGATGTGTCAAGGATAGGTGCTGTTGTTGAAAACAAAATACACTGTGTGATTCGAGATGCCCGATATTGGAAAAATTAGTTGCTTGGACTTGTGAGGTCGAAGTGAAATCTGCGGTAATGGTGATAGGGTTTATGATTTAGTGGTGGTAGGCTTGCGCAGGGCCCTTATATACTAGGTTCCTTTTCGATGGCTGCATTCTTGAAGGCGCGTAGTGACTGATGGCTAGTCACCGTAGGTATGGTGCGTGAGTGTGTGTGTGTGTGTGTGTGTGTGTGTGTAAGAGCGGCCGTGTGTCACACATGGGTGTGAATTTAGAGCTGACTGACCCGCACTCGTCAACGCGAGACTTACCTTAGGTTGAGCCGCCAATTCGCGCCAACAAACATAACCACTAGCCTCGTGTGGCGACAAAGAAGCGTAGGAGTATCCGCTGTAATACTCGTGACTTCATGCCCGTCCACGCTAGTGCCTGCCATTCAGACGCGGCAAAGAAGAAATACTCAGACCTTTTCCCCTCCCACTCGATCCAGAAGTCCATTAGGTGCAGCGGAACGCATCGAAGCTTCGCCACACAGGTGGAACGGGTCATGGCTCTTCCACCAACACCCCCACCGCACTGACTACTCCCACTTACGGCAGCCTTGCTCGGGAAGCCATGTGGCTCCATGGTTGCCACTGTGTCATCCTGGCTCAGCTGCAGGTAGCGCTTCCTTTGCAGAAATACGGTACTCCCGGTGGCGAAATTGTTAGCTAAATGCCATCCTTTGCAAATGCTGTTGACTTGGACATATGGGCTCATGCCATCCGAGTTCGGGCTTCCGTATGGAATACTTCCAGGTTCCAGAAGATCGCGAAGCTAGGTGCGTCCCCATTCGCATCAGCCTCATGCCACCGCGCTTACCGCTGTTGGTTTTCCAAAAGCACTCGCCACTCGCCCAATCCTTCATATGCAGTCTTGTATGGAAACAGAAAGTGTCGTAGCTTCACAAGACGTCGATTCGGTCCTTATGTTTGATGACTGTCAGCATGTGATTAGAGAATGGTAGGAGAGGCTGATCTGAGACTTATCCCGCAACCTGCAGAAATGATCACAAGGGCCGGCGTACGTCGCAGTTGAGAGAAGTCCTCCATCTTACATGGAGAGCTCCCTGTTAGCGGCCCGGAACCCCAACTAGCACGCCGAACAAAGCTCATGATTCACTGGAAATCGCACAGTAAAATGAACTCATGGCGTGCTTTTGAGCGACATGAGAAGCTGTGGTCTGGGCCACGCATCCCAACTGCAAGAAACCTCGCACCCGCCCATCTGCGACCCCGTTAAGGTGCAGTGCTATCAGGGGTTACGCACGCGAGAAATTATTGGACTAAAGGCTGAAGAGGAGCTGCCGAGCGTTCACCCCACTAGTGTGGTCGCTCTCCCATCGGCGTGACCCAGTAACTCCCAGTGCTTGCCCAACCCCCTCCCCCCTCTCTCATTTGCCAACACATCCTGGTATCGCATCGCATTTGACTGGGGGTCGTAGTGGTCATACTTCGCGTATGACGCAATATTTTCTGGTAATCGCAGTATGATTTGTACAAGCATCCTTCGGGGCAAGGGACGCGGCTATTTCCCGCCAGTAGTGGCGCCATGTTGTTTATCAACGGGTGCGATGGCAGCCAATTGCAAATGTCTGAAGTTGCTGTAAGGCGATCCTGCATCGAGATTAGGCTCACGGCCAAATGCACTCTCGCCTTGCCTGATAGGGAAGTGACACATTCGCTACCGGGCCGTTCGCGTGTCATAAGCATACGTTCCAAAACTAAAGCACTTCGACAAGAGCCCACTCCACTATGCATGGCTAGAGCGGTACCTATAGCATAGCTTCATGACAAGCCTCAGTAAGGGCAAGCTGGCTGCATATCGCTTAAGCTCTGCACGAAAGATCAGCTGGGCCCCTATAAGGAATGCTGTAATTGGCGTGGATATTGCATAAGAGTGCAGTAAGGCAGCCCGTCATCAGTTGGGCCGACGCGACCGGCTTGCCGCTAGGAACAGAATGGCCTGTCGTACTCAGCCTTGCGGGTACTGTTAGACTTTTTCGAACGTATAGCCTCAGTCGGCTCTCGCTAGTCTCATGAAGATTCGGCAAGAAGCACATAATCAGGGACGCATGGGGGGCAGGTCAGAAACCCAATTAGGCGGTGGATACGCATCCGTAGAGCAAATCCACCTTACGATAGCAGGCTCGCATGCCACTGGCTGATGTAGTAGGGATGGCAAGCCGTTGGAGCTCCGTTAGCGCTCCAGACTCAGCTATGGTTATGGGGAGAAACTCAATCCAGGGAATGCCATGATAACAGCGGTGTCAACACAAATGGTTTTCCTCGAAAGATGCCCTCAAATGTTAGCTCAGCTGATTCTTCTCGGCACTAAAGCAGGACTGACCAAACGTGGTATGACCATCAATCCACAATGGCATTTCAGCATGAAAAGGGTGTAGGGGTTGAGCAATCGACATGCCCAGACTCTGTACGGCGACACCGCGGCGCAGACTCCAGAGGATGTTCAGACGCTGGGCCAATTCGCATGGCGTGTAGTCGGCGAAGTGACCCTGGAGAGATGAATTGCGCGCTTAAACTATGGCGCATAGACCGGGCAAGCTCGCCCACCTTGACAGTGTGGACAGCGGCATTGCTTCACGGGATCTGACTTGCCAAAGTAGAAAGCGTAAATGAAGTTCTCCTTCGTGTCCCGCAATATACACCAGTCTAGTTGGCAACGCGGACCCTAGGTGATGCGGTGTGCCAGTATACGCAACTAGACTCGGGTCAATGTGCTTTACACACGTGTAGGATAGTTTTTTCTTCTTCCGTTGTCAGCGCAGAATATGTTGCGAACTTGCGAGATTCCATGTACCGAAACGGTAATAGTATTACTACAGTGCAAATTCGTTGGTGTGCAGAGCTCTAGCCGACAACGCCGCCTTGTCTTTTGGCGGGGACATTTCCATAAATATACACCTAGATTGTTAAGACTGCTGCCTCTCGGCTCTCTCGGACGGCTGCATGGCGATCCGACGTTCTGGCAGGGGCATGTTGTTCTAGGGGTCGCCAACGTGGGTTCCCACTACGCCACTGGTGCTGATCGGTGAGCGGAACATGGCGTGAAACGCGAGTCAGGGCGGGGTTGCCGAAAAAGAAACACTCGCATTCGTCGTGATCGTTATGCAATGCATTCCTAAAGGAAGACGCTATTGGCGATCAAATGGTGAAAGAGGAGTCAAGTAAGAGGTTAGACCTTCTACGGCTGTATTTTGTCCGCATCCGCGGTAGCTTGATGACGTCATCCAATCAGCTCAGCGCATCCGAGGACCCAGGTAAGCGAACCACATGCATGTCACAGGTATCACACAGTTAGCCCCGGCGCATACCCAGGGACTAGGATATCTCTTTTCGATTCCATGAGGACATATTCATGCTATTCACTAATGCTTTTTCCACATCTGTACGTACTAGATATAGGTCGATGCATGCCTTGATCCTAATGTGACTTGTCGTCAGCCTTCAGCGAACTTTCCAATCTACACCGGGAGGAGAGTCAGCGGCAGGTTTGATCTAGTTGCCAAGCATTTACTTTGGAAATCCCGTACATCGAAATGATCCATCTCGGTAGTAAGCCTTTTGATGACTGTAGACACTCGATAGACCTCAAGCCAACATCAACGAGGGCCCAAAAGTACCCATATAATCGCGGTGCCAAGTATTTAGAGCCTAGGCCACCTCGGTGTATCGTAGCTTATCTCGCCCCCCTCCCCTAGTGATGGAAAGCCTGAGGTTTCCAATTTCTATCGGCTTATCTCGGCTACAACTCGGTTCATCCTCTCGAATCCCCGTCGCTCAAAGGCTGAGGTGGGGAAAAAGAATGTCTAAACCGACGGACGAGACCGCAGTCGGTCCTCGATGATCGTCAAGGGTGCACGATAGGACAGGTTGTACATTAGAATGCCTGTATAATAATCACAATATTAAGTAACGGGCATATAGTCGCTCAAAGAAGAAGGAAATATAGAAACGAACAAATCTTTTCTCAATCGGTCCTCATCTGTATTATTACCTCCATGTATGTCGGAACAAATCAGATGAAAGTTCGCCCAGTCTTGGTATCGGGAGGAGGACAGACCTCATGGGCACAGGCGCTGAATCCCAGATGAAGATACTTCTGTCCGAGTAGCATCTCAGTTTGGCCCTATGTACCTAAGCTCCAAGATGCCGGCTAATTCGACATGTGTACTCAATTTCGTCTGGTCCGGAAATAACGGAGTTACGAATGACGCTCCCTACAGATGTCACTGCCTAGGTAATCGCATAGCTGGCTAATGATGCAATGTCGAAGATCAACCTTGGAGACATCATAGACTACAGTTATTACAGCTGAACAATTCCAAGAAAGAACGTTTGCAAGCCATCTTGAAAACACAGCATTCTCCTATAGACATACCATCGCGCCAGCAGGTCTTGCTATTCTCATAGGAGCCGGTCCTGCTACCGTGAGTACCCTTATATACGTTAGCTCGTACATCCCTTGATAACAACTTCAGGGCACTAGAATCGCGCGTTTACGTTTGCGCAATAGAATCTAAAGAGATTCTTCACTGATCACGGTGAGGCGGGATTGATGGAGGGGTCGGGCAAAAAAGGTATAAGTAAGCTAGCGGCCACCGAAGCTGGCCACCCACTGAAGCTGGCCA
>LR132469.1:0-21627 GCA_900634815.1 Paradendryphiella salina | reverse complement strand
CCCTCCCCCCATCCCCCGGCACTCGTATATCGCACAGTATTCTTCCCGTTCATCTTGCTACCCACTGCTGCCATGAAGGAGCCATTCGCCGCCCTTCTGCGCACGGGGGCTGGCAAGCTCGCCCTCTCGCTGTTGGTGGCTTCGCAGACTACGACAGCTTTCTCCTTCAAGCAGGTTCCCGAGCCTCACCTCAGTCTAAGCGATTTGGGCCGGATAGCGTTTGCCGGCGACTTCGATTCAATATCGCTATACGAGTACGAAGGCCAAAGCCAGCAGTACCCCGACCGCAATGGCGCTCTGCTCTCGCGCTATCCGAATGGCGTCTTCGCGACCATCAACGTCACCGATGCTGACATCAAGGCCATGTGCTCCCTGCCCGTCAATGGCTCAGAGCGAGTCGTCTTCGCAGGCAACTTCACGGGTGTCGATAACATGCCCACGCCCGGAGGCATTGCGCTGCTCGACCCCACCAACGGCAAAGTTCAGGCGCTCGAGGGACTCGATGGATCCGTCAATGCGCTCTACTGCGACAGAGATGGTGGACGCGTCTATGTCGGCGGGAGCCTCTCCGGTGGCAATTCGACAAACGCCCTGGTCTGGAACAATGGCTGGCAGGATCTCCCGTTCAACGGCTTCAACGGTGCCATTCACTCCATCATCCGTGGCCCTAATAACAACCTAATATTCGGAGGAGAGTTTAATGGCCTCGGCGGCAATGCGTCCACCGTCACCAGCGAAAACACCACCCAGGTCATTCCCGTCCCTAGCGCAAACATCTCGGCGCAAACAAGCTCTGGCATCGCCGGCTTCACGGATCCCAAAAATATTGCTTGCAAATCCAACTTTTCCACACAGGGCGCCGACTCTACCTGGTTGATGGCCGACGGAGCAGACGGATTCTGGAAGGCCGACTTCGGCTTTGGTTTCGAGCCGACGAGTTTGAAGCTGTACAATACCGATTATGAGGGTCGTGGTACCAAGACTTTCCGCTTCACAGCACTTCCCGATGGCGGCATCATGAACTTGACCTATACCGATCCCGAAAGCGGACGAAAGGCCTTTTGTGACGCTAGATGTCCCCTACCAGAGGGCAATACCACCGCCCAGGACTTTTCTTTCGTCAACATCGTTGGCATGAATGCTTTCAGGATCGACATTTCCGACTTTTATGGAGAAGGAGCTGGTCTGAACGGAATCCAGTTGTTCCAGGACGGTGAGTCGTTCCATGAACATGATTGCTTTCGCACAACTAACGTTCCCAGCTATGTACTCGTATGCAGTCAATGACTTCAATGAGCCTGAGAATTGCGGCCCTACCGAATTAAAGTCAGAAGCGACCTCCACCGGCCCATGGCTGGTTTCTCCATCCCACGACAGTTCCTCCCAGTATCTCACAACGGTCCTGCAGGGTACCCCAATCGACGCTGATGCAGCGAGCGTTACTTTTGTCCCCGATATCAAACAGTCCGGTAACTACTCGGTCACTATCTACACCCCTGGATGCCAAGGTGACGGTACCTGTGCTACCCGCGGCCGAGTCAACGTAACGGCCATTGCAGGGGATGACAGCGAGAGCACTGAACTCTGGCAGACCAACAACTTTGACAAGTACGATGAGGTCTACAACGGTTACATTGATGCCGCTGGAGATATCCGCCCACAAGTTATCCTTCGCCCTGCCGCTGGTCAAGGTCCTGGACCTTTAACTGTTGTTGCACAGAGGGTACGTTTCACGCTTCTCAAGGCCACTTCGGGCGATCTCAATGGTCTCTTTGAGTACGAGCTTGGTCAGACAGTAGACCCAGACGATTTCTCGGAATCAGTCATCGACTCTGCCGGTGCCAGCCTCACCCCACGGGAGAAGGCCTTTGTCACCAGCTTGGCTACAGCTGATGACACCCTTTACGTCGGTGGATCCTTTAACACCAGCGACGACCGCAACAACATCTTCTCGATACGCCAGGGTGCCAGCGGACCCACAGCTCTTTCTGGCAAAGGGCTGAACAATCAGGTCATGACTTTGTTTCATAACGATAGCACGCTGTATGTTGGTGGCAACTTCACCAACACGGTCGACAACGACGCTCCCGGCTTAGGAGGAGTGGCTGCATACATTGACAACGAGTGGCGACCCCTCGGAGCCGGTGTGGATGGTGTTGTCTTGTACCTCGTACCCTTCTCCCTCAACATCACAGTCAACATTCCCGAAGATGTTCTTGCCGTCAGCGGATTCTTCAGCCAAGTCAACGCCTTTGATGATAACCCTAGCACCAGTGTCAATGACTTCGCCGTCTGGGTACCCTCTCGCGGCAATTGGTTGCACAACCTCGATTTTTATACCCTCGCCATGTCAGGTAGACTAATGACATTCGCTGATGTCCCCAACAGCGATCGTTGGTTTGGTGGATCTGTATCTTCTGGTGCTCTCCTTTCGAGCGGTGCTGCCGAGCTTCAAAGCGAAGACAATTTGTCGCTACAAGCATTCCCCGTCAAGATTCAAGCACAGCGCCAGCAGCAGCAAGTCCCTACTCGCAAGCGAGCTATCGTCGAAGGACAGAACTTGAATACCACTGGAGTCCGCATCGGCACCTTTTACAAGGAGAACTCCAGGAACCTGACCATCCTCGCTGGTCACTTTGCTACAACAGGCGCGGATGACCGAAACATTACTAACGTCATTATTATCGATGGCAACGACTCGAACAAGGTCACAGGATTCGACGACGAGTTGAACGCCAACTCCACTTTTGCTGCGGTCGCTGTCGTGAACGACGTGTTGTACGCCGGTGGTATGATAAGTGGGCAACTCGATGATGATCGCATTGCTGGTATCGTTGCCTATGACCTCTCCAAGAACGAATTTGCGAGTGTTCAGCCCCCACCGCTTCAGGGCGCGAACGTCACCGTCAACGCTATTGCACCGCGACCAGAATCCGATGAGGTCTTTGTAGCCGGTCAGTTCCAGTCTGCCGGAGCCCTGAGCTGTGCGGCTCTCTGTATCTGGAACACCGATCGCAACCAATGGACTACTGTAGGAAATGGCATTGAGGGCGAAGTCTCATCCCTTACTTGGGTTGGTGATAATAAACTTCTCATTGCCGGAAACATCACCTCAGGCAACAACCAAACCAAGATTCTCACGTTCGATTCTTCGAAGAACGAATTTGCTACCGTTGCTGGTGCAAGCGATCTTCCCGGTCCGGTTACCGCACTCACCATCGCAAACAGAGAAGGAGACCAATTTTGGGCTGCCGGTCAGGCCAGCGATGGCACCGCCTACCTGCAGCGATTTGATGGTACCCAGTGGATACCTGCCGACGAGTCCATGTTCGGTGACGAGACCGACATCCGTGGCATTCAAGTGCTTACCTTGTCGGAAGACCATGACGACTCCAAAATCATTGACAAGAATCAAGACCTCCTCCTCATGGGTCAGATCAACATGACTACATTTGGCACTGCATCTGCCGTGCTCTTCAACGGCAGCACGCTCACCCCTTTCCTGCTTGCTACCAAGGGTCAGGACGGTCAAATGGAGCCTGGCTGCCTATCTTCTATATTTGTGGAAAATCCCAACTCGTTCTTTGTGCAGTCAAGTAAGTCATCATCTCAAGCACGACGAAGATCATGTTGACTAACTAGTCGCAGACAAGCACCTCGCGCTCTGGGCTATTGTCCTCATTGGCCTCGCCATCGCTCTTGTCCTTACCTTCTTGCTTGTAGTCATCGGCATCATAATCGAATGGTTTCGCAAAAGGCAACAGGGCTACTCCCCGGCCCCGACATCATACCCCGATCGGCTTGGAAATGTAGGACGTCTACCGCCGGAGCAATTGTTCGGAACACTGTCAGGACCACGGGCACCAGCGATATAGATGGTGCAAGGCAGCGTAAGACGTTTACTGGGCCTACGAACGATGACGATACTGCAGCTGGAGCTGGTAATGAGAACGACAATATCACTAGCCATCTGGAGAGCAGTGGTTAACAATCTGCATAACGCCAGCAACACGGCCGGCGTGCTGGATACTGTGGACCTCCCTATTTAGCGTCAATGATGGGCGCTCAAGGTACTGAGATTGTCATATTTCTTCGCCTCTCATTTTGTTTGACTTTCTAAAGAGCGAAGCGCGTCATGTCATTCAATACCATTGGTATTTGCCCTGCAAGTCTACAGTCGCAATTTGAGATCAGACGAATCGTAATCACGTTCTGATCAACGGGATATTGAGACGTCGCATCCTGGCGATTATTAGTCCGAGTGCACAGGCACGCAGTGCAATGTGGCGATGGGATTCTTGTTCTCTTTCTTTTTGTCAGGGTTGTGTTCAAATGGTCACCCCCATCCAATACTTCTTTTCTTAGTGTGTTTGATACCACGAGGCTAGTGCGCCGCACAGGCTACGAAATTTTTTCTTTTTTCTTTTCTGTTCTTTTCGCCTCTCACGTCCCCTTGTTTTGCATTGTGTTTCTCCTTCTTCGAATCTGCGTACAAGAAGTCATCGTTTTCCCGGTGTATATGAGTATATCAGTCTGAGCGTGAGCGAGCATGGATGGTGTCAGGGCTCTTTGTTTTCCGAGTGGAGGTAATGCGTAGGTACTCTGCGTGAGTTCGAGGTGTAATGAGGCGAATGCGAGGAAGGATAAGTAGAAGAAGGTGTGCCAGTACTAGGTGGGAAGGTGCTGGAAAGGGAGGAAATGGTGTACATCTTTGTAAAGACACAAAGTAAAAGAGCCCATGGGGGTCAGGAGAAAGGTGATACTTAGTGAACATGATTCTATCCCCATGTATCTAGAACCTCGGTGTCGAAGAGGTCGGAAGTCGTAATGAAACCTGGTTTTGCCATGGACTCTAGTTTACTCCCTTGATTCCTCGTCAGCAGTGTGCAGATGTTGAGGCTGGTTTGGCGTCTGCCTGGGCCATTTGAATGCCAAGATCCACTCGTTATTTCGGACCGAGGTGACCCATTAGCTCCATGCATAGTATGTATATGATGAACGAGTACATGTGTGTCAATAGTCTTTTTAATCTCCTTTGCTCAAGACGGTGACGGTACATGCAGCATCGTGGTATTTGCATAGTTTCATATTTGTACAATTCTGTAGTCTCATACATAAAGAGAATAGGGTATTTTCTATACCCCTTCTTTCAAAGAGGCCAAATATTGGACTTTGCATGTATGCACAAAAACAAAAGTTGAGAATTCGGGACGGCGCAGTCGAAAGCTTGTTTAGTCCTTTTTCGATGCTTAGGCAGACTTCTCGGCTTTGCCAGTGGGGTCATCCATCTTCATGACGCGGTCGTCTTGTTCGGCGCGCTCGGCACTGCCGCTAGAGTTACCACCAGTACTAGCCTCGGCTTCTTTGCTCGCCTCAATGGCCTTGGCTTCCTTCGCCTCCTGGGCCTCCTTTGCAGGCTTCTCGGCCTCATCAATGTCCTCGTTATCCTTGGGCGAAGCGGTAGCCTTGTTCTCGACAGTCTCGGTCTGCTCGTTCTCCTCGTTGATGAGATCTTGCTGCTCCTTGAGGACTTCAAGACGTTGCTTGTTGGTCGCGGCACCTTCGGCGTTGCGGACCTCGAGATCCATCTCGTGGTACAGCTCCTCGGGAATACTGGAGAGAACAGCCTCCAAAGCATCGATTTGGGATGTCATCTCCGTCTCCTTGCCTTGAGCGTATACGAAAGCGTTGGAAAGCACCAAAAGAGTGGAAGGCACACCGTGCTTGAGACGGAGATCGAGCCAGCTTGTGAGGTCATCCCGCAACCGGCCGGGGGAAACACCGTACGTTCGGAGACCACGGCTTGCGCAGGCAGTCTGGAGCTCAGGCACAGAAAGTGTCTCGACGCCTTCATAGGCAATGGCCCTGTCGTCACGCTTGATCTGGCGCATGCGTACTCTCACCTGGTAGCGGAGGAAGTTGTCGGTACCAAAAGAGGTAATGTTCATGTACCGGCAAATGGAGACGAGTTGTGGGCGAGACAAGTTGTCGAGAGTCAGGTCGTCCTTGAAGATCTTGCAGACCTTGATGATTTCATCGGGTGTTGGCTTCTCACCCGTTGTGCGCACCTTGCGGAAGAATTCGCCAAACTCAGCTGTCTGCGCATTCTCGGCAGAGAGGGGCAGACCGGTCTCCTTCAGCGTCTGGCGAAGAAAATCGCTGACATCCTTCCGGGTTGCTCGGAGTGTCTGGGCCTTGGTGTCCTTGGCTGACTGGCCTTCGTATGTGCTGGGAAGCATGTTGGGGAAGAGCTTGAGCGCTACTGGAAGAAGCAATTCCGCGAACGGCACGATGACGAAGGGCAGGAAGGGGACCAAGCGGGCAAGATCTTGTACTGTACGCTGCAGCTGCGGAAAGTCAGTATTTAGGTTTTGCATTCAGGAGACGAAACGTACCTGGCGGCGCTCTCGTCGGGTGAGCTCGTATCCAGCAGCCATCTTCAACGCGAGCTTGGAACTAATCCGGACCTCGAATCCAAGCAACTTGGTTCCATCCCAGTAATGAACAATCTCCTTCTTGACTTTTTGCCAAACAGTCAGCTTCTTCTTGTCTTCCTCCTTCTTTGCGAGGATCCTCTTCTCCTCCTTTGTCTCCGCTGCGGCTTTCTCCGCAGCTAACTCAGTGATCGTTTGGACATCTTGAGCCTGTGTCTTTGGGGTTGCAGTTGGGCCGGTCTTGGGGCTGATGGTCTCTTTTTCGAGCCGCTGTTGTGACTGCTGCTGGTCCTGCCTGGAGCGTGTTTGGCCTGCCTTGTTAGGGTCGAAACCAGGGGGCGGGTAGTTTTGTGCAGCGTTGGATGACGTCGACTCAGTCTGTAGGGCTCGGAGTGGGACGAGTATGCGAATGGCCGGGGCGGTCCTCAACATGGGGCGATGAGTGCGTGTGCTGGTTCTGATGCCCGCTCTGAAGACGGCGGGCGCTGTCCGGGAAGCAGTTCGGCCGGCGTACATTGCGCCGGAGCGAATTGCGATGTGTGTAGGGAGCGACGAGGATATGTTACAGCGATTAGAGTATTGTTTTGGCAGAGAAGCAACAGACGAAGTATGGAAAAAGGACGTGGGCAGGTGGTTGTGTGCTGCAAAGGAGTGGATTATGCAGTTGAGAAAATGGGCCTGCGCTGACGTTGCGTCTTTCGGAGTTAGTCTGGTAGTCTCAGGGACCGCCGAGCGATCTAAAGCTTGGTGGCCACGAACGGGCCGGCAGAATCGATTGGACCGACGTGCGTAGACGTGACGGCTAGGAACAAACCGGATGGAATTCCTAGGCGCAGGCTGTGCTGGATTTCTGTATCCAATCCAGGGGTTGCGGTTGTGCGTATGCACCGCCACGAGATGCCCATGATGGTTCGAGAAGGTCGGCAGCATCGTTGGCCTGCCTACTTACCCATCCATGGCCGAGGCTTTGCCGTCTCCGATCTCCGCAGCGACGACAGCGCGGATTGCGAACTGCGAAGCCAGGCCGGGCTGCCGTCCCCTCACCTCCACGCTTACCCGAAGCTCGTCGGTCTTTTGTCTTCCAAACCGGCCTTTGCTGTGTCGGGAGATTTTCCCTCTTCTCCCTTTCGCCTTTCTAATAAACCGCCAATCCTACAATTTCACTCAATTCGCCATGGATCATTTTTAGTATTAGCAAGCTTCCGCCGAAGCCCTCGCGCTTCACTCCCCGTACCGACGACCCACCTAGCATACATAGCAGCCGCAGACATCTAGTAGCCATTCGCGGCGATACTTTTACACATACACTCTAATGACTGTCCAAAGATTATCAAAGGCGGCCAGAATCATCCTGGTGGGTGCGCCAGGCGTGGGGAAGGGCACTCAGACGGAGCGCTTGATGAACAGATTCCCTGAACTCTCGGCAATCAGTTCTGGCGATCTATTGAGGAAGAACGTGAGAGAGCGGACTCCTCTCGGTATGCGCCTCGATTGCCCAGGTACTCAAGAAAAAACACGCTAATCTATCGCAGGCATCAAGGCCGAAGCAACCATGAAAGCTGGGAAGCTGGTGCCAGACTTCATGATCTTACGCCTCATCGTCAACGAGCTCACTACACGCGGATGGATACGCGACAATGCACTGCGCCCATATGCCCTTAACTTCAGCTCCATGGAAATGGCGGAGAGCACCGTAGACTCGGTCATGATCCCCTCGGCGGTACGGGCCCCGCGCTACACGTTCTCCAACCACCCATCGGCGTCTTTCATACTCGATGGCTTCCCACGGACTGCGGTTCAAGCGATACAACTCGACAACATTGTCCCCATTAACCTGGTGGTCCATCTCAACACCCCTAGCGACATCATCATCGCTCGCATTTGTAATCGCTGGGTGCATGAGCCCTCGGGGCGTGTCTACAACACCACATTCAATGCGCCAAAGGTGGAAGGCATAGACGATGTCACGGGCGAGCCGCTTACAAAACGAGCGGACGACGACCCAGAGGTGTGGAAGGCACGCCTGAAGAACTTCAAGGAGAACAGTGAACCCCTCCTCGAGCACTACGATAAGCTAGGCGTGCTCTGGACGGTGAACGGAAACAGCAGTGATGAGATTTCCCCGCCGTTGTTCAGAGAGTTGGACAAGCGCTTCGGCGCCGAGTACTGAAGTGGGGCATAGTCTGGGTTGGGGTATGATTGTTTATGACCCGTACGATACCGATGTATTTTTCTGCTTCGCAACGAAGAGTTCCGGACAGACTACTGGGCTTGAGCAGCTGTCTGGCATGTACACGGCAGGTGCGCGTATTTGGCTTAGACGGCTCGCGCTTCCGCATTCACTGTAGATATTGGGCGACGGCGGTACATGGCGATCTTAGGGCACTCGACAGAATAGAAACTATTAATTCTCATGCACACACACACACCACATGCGCTGAATCATGACTGTCGTTCTCGCCGACCACCCGCTTCAACGGAGCGCAGACGACTTTGGAGCCATGTACGAGCGCGTTAGGTGCCGGGCTCCCACCTTGGAGGGTGCGGGCAAGAGCCTAGGCCACGCTCCTCCCGGCCATGCAACCGACGTCACCGACACACCTTGGAGCTCACCAAGACCACGGCAGACACCAGGCCCCCACTATCAGTTTGACGATTTGCTAGACGAGCCAGACTACGACCAGCTGAGCGACTTTGAATATCCTGAGGAAAGTCGCCTGATCCACACCAGCGACGCAGAGACAGTCCGCAAACGCGCAATGGCGGCTGACTTCAGCGAAGGGCGCCTGGAGACGTTTGTCGGCAGCCCACAGAAAGAGCTGGCAGGCACCCAGAACCAATATGTCTCTTACCAGGTCACCACCAAGGTTGCTACCTCCGTTTGCAGCTTCCTTCTCATGCAGCGCATCGCTAACACAGCCCCGCCCATAGTCCGACTTCCAGTCCTTCCAAAAACCCGAATTCTCCGTACGCCGCCGCTTCACAGACTTTGTCTTCCTCTGGAAACAGCTCTCCAAAGAGTACCCGCAATGCGCCGTCCCGCCGCTACCCGACAAGCACAAGATGGAGTACGTGCGTGGAGACCGGTTTGGTCCGGACTTCACACAGAGACGAGCCCATTCCCTGCACCGCTTCCTTAAGCGGATAGCACTGCATCCTGTATTGCGAAGAGCCGCGCTCGTCATCAACTTCCTCGAGAGCCCAGACTGGAACCAGCACATGAAGGGAAGGTCGTCAAGAGCGACAAGTGCATCAGAGCAGGGCAACAGCGGCTTCGTCGATGCTATCGCAGACACCTTTGTCAACACCTTCACCAAGATACACAAGCCGGACCAGCGTTTCATCGAAGTGAGCGAGCGAGCTAACAAGCTAAGCGAGGATCTGAACAACGTCGAGAAGGTTACCGTCAAGGTCGCTAGGCGGCAAGGCGACCTGGAGACCGACTATGCCGATCTAGCGACACAATGTCAGAAGTTGACGACCATGGAACCCGCAGTCCAAGGCAATCTGACCTCGTTTGCTGCTTCCGTGAACACTACTTCGCAAGGCTTCAAATCCATTCGAGACCACACAGACCAGAACTACCTGACAAGCCTGAGGGATATGGATGCCTACATCCAAGCTGTCAAGACTCTTCTCCGCACAAGGGAAGGCAAGCAGCTCGATTTCGAACAGTTGAGTGAGTACCTGGCCAAATCTGCTGCAGACCGGGATTCGCTGGCGAGCGCCACAGGTGCAGGCATGGGAGCATCTGGCTTTCTGCGATCCAAAGTGGAGGACTTTCGGGGCATCGACCACGACCAGGCACGTAGGCAGCGTGTTCGCAAACTAGAAGTAGAGATTGAGCGTCTTACTGGCGAAGTTGAGCTCTCGAAGAAGGCTAGTGAAGCATTCGATGAGCACACTGTCAAGGAGGTTGCCGATTTTGAGCGTATCAAGGCCATCGAATTCAAAGATACCCTCGGTGATCTAGCAGACGCACACGTCGACTTCTTTCAGGGCACAATTGAGACATGGGAGAAGTTTCTGGAGGACATGCGAAAAGAGGAAGATCAAAGAAAAGCAGTCGCAGTATCGTAGAATGGTGGTCGATGTGCGTCTACCCCTAAGAGTATGCGGGTTGCAGTCGCGCAGGCTGACGCGCCTGATCTTTTGATGGACGGGGGCTAGCAGATTCGGCTCCTTCTTGGGTATAGGATTTGGTTTTGAGCTTCGAGCATGACGAGTGCGGTGTCTCTTTTCCTTGACAAGGCTGAAATGAAGAGTCTGTGCTAGACCGGTGTCATTCGTACTTGATGTAATGATGTTACCGTTACTTTGCGCATTCTTTTGTGCATAGCACAGGACCCCTTGGGTGATTTGCGTTGGTGGAATCTGTGATGTTGAATCTGCACATGGTAAGGAAGAACGGGAGTCGGTTGCGACCCCTTTCTATCTACAGTTGACACCTGTCTTACCCCACCTCGATAAGTTGATTCTATGTCTGTTGTGTGCTACTTTGCCATGCTACATGATTTCTTCTCTACAATCTTTCTACATACATCTCTTTGGGGGAATCATACTGGATATACGCAGTCATCACGATTGGAACTGCGCCGCTGCAAGATGCGGCTGTGGCTACGGCTTGCAACGGAATTCAGACTCTGTACAAAACCACGGCCAAGAGATGTAGAAGCTTTAGCGGGAAGTGCGCGGCGACCATGCTGTGGGTGGTGGTTACACTCGTCTTGGCTCGTCGGCAATGGCGCAAGAGCCACTGGGCGACCTTCACGTGCATGAGCGATTGGAGCTAGACGATGACGTGCAATCTCCAGACCCCTGGCGTGTTGGATCCTGGCAACCATCTACCGAGCCGACGGACCCGTCCCTTTTGAAGTTTGACGCCCGCTGAGCGAAACCGCGCTGCCCATCCCATCCCACAAGAGACAGGCGGCTCCTGCATTGCATATTCCCCGCTTCAGTACATGGCCCGTTTGACAAAACCTCATATATAAATTAATCCCGCCCCGCCAAACTCATGTCGCTGCCACATCCTGTCACCACGCCTACTATGCCGCCGAGCAAAGGTACGAAAGCTCCCCCTGGCGTGCCCCATTTCAGCCACACTTTCTTTTCCTAACCACGGATTCACTGTATAGAAACTGCGAGGCATGAATGCGTCTCCGAAGATGCCCTGCAGCACCTGCGGACGTACAAATACTCGAGCGTTGACAAATCCTTCATCTCCCGCTACATCCTCAAACATTACGTACGCACCTCCGCGCATCCTCGCACCCGCAACGCGACCTGACTTTAGCACAGTGGAATGCCTTTGTCGAAGTCCTGCCGCTATGGATCGCGCCAAACCTCGTCACATTACTAGGCTTCTTCTTCATCCTGGGAAATGTCGCGCTCCTGGAGGTCTACATCCCGGATCTGGTCGGGCCAGCACCCTCATGGGTATACTACAGCTTCGCCGCTGGTATGTGGATGTAAGGAACACGAAACCGGGGGCATCTAACGCAGTGCGCTAATGGTCTCGCAGGTACTCTACCATGGACAACGTCGACGGAAAGCAAGCGCGTCGTACCGGCACATCAAGCCCACTGGGAGAACTCTTCGAGTACGTGATGACATAGCCCAATGCGCCATATCATGTCACTGACTGTGACGTAGCCATGGAATTGATTCCCTTAATTGCACACTGGCTAGTCTGTTAGAAACTGCTGCTGTTGGATACGGTTCGACCAAGATTGGTGCCTTCACTGCCCTCATCCCCGTGTTGCCCATGTTCTTCTCAACTTGGGAGACATACCACACGCATACGCTGTACTTGGGCTACTTCAACGGTCCCACAGGTGAGTCTGGGTTGTCGATTTTCTGGATACTAGCTCACATAACACAGAGGGTCTGATTCTTGCATGCACCTTCATCTGTATGTCTGGCTACTTCGGCCCTGAAATCTGGTCCACCCCACTCGCCCACTACTTCCCATCCTACCAGGCGGAAATCGGCGAGATCACCCTGAAGGAACTTTGGGTCCCCATCATCCTCTTCACCTTCTTCGTCGCGCATCTTCCCGAGTGTATCCTCAACGTCGCACGAGCGCGTCGTGCCAGGAACCAGCCCCTGCTACCCCTGCTCAAGGAATGGACCCCCCTCGTCATTTTTGTTGTATGCACCATGGCCTGGCTCGGATCGCCATACTCCAAGCTCCTTGAGGATAACCATCTTGTCCTCTACTGCCTGACCATGTCGCTTGTGTTCGGTCGTATGACCACGAAGATTATCTTGGCACATCTCACCCACCAGCCTTTCCCGTACTGGACCATCATGCTTGCGCCCATGATTGGAGGAGCGTTAATCATTAACCATCCCTACTTTACTATTCCCGGTACGACATTTGGGCCTGTATCTGCCAGCTTCGAGCTGTGGTATCTCCGTGCATACTTTGTCTTCGCCGCCATTGTATATGGGAAATGGGCACATCTTGTCATCACCAGCATATGCGACTATCTTGGTATCAACTGCTTCACCATCCCAAAACAGACTCCCGAGAAGAACGGACGACCCAATGGCATTGTGGACGGCAAAGGCCGCACAGACTAGAGAGACTGTTACGAACCGAAAGCCCGCAACCAACGGAGCAACGATATCTATTACTAACCCACATAGACTTGGCGACATGTCTTGCCGAGCTTAGCGCGCCTTCACTGGGGTGCAACACCCTTTCACGATCCATGTTTCGTGTTCAAACCACTCAAAAAGACCTTTTACGAATTTCTAGATACACGTTTGTTAGACTTTGTAATCATGGAGAGACCGAGTGCAGGATGGTCCAACTCACCACTCCTCATTTTCAGCATTTATTTATTCCTGCATAGGGGACTGTAGAGATAACTGTTTAATCGCGTTTTCAACAACGTTGAATCGAAGCGGCTGGTACATTGTGTTGTGTGGGCAAGAGAGGTTTGCACAGCCGATAGTTTGGGGCGTACACGGCACATGTGCAGTTGTAGAGCATAGCCCTAGATTTCAGCCAATAGAAGCGAGCGCGCATGCATAGCTGCGCCTTGAGCTCATTGCCTTACCACATGTTTCTCCCCATCTTACTAAATATACATCTACTTCGCACCACCCTCAATATCAAGGATTCAGCCTTTCGCCGATGCAACTCAGCCACCCCTAGATGGAGGGCCTTCTGCTCGTCGCAGGCTGTTTGAGTCTCCGGCGCGGTCTGACCAACACGTCGCCGCATTATGCAGCCTTTCGAAAATGCTTTTTGGGGGGCCGAAGACATTGGCTGCACCTGAGCTAGATATGACCGAACAAACGTCCGGATCTTGCTCTTCCCACCCTTGTCGCTTTCTGCTAGCCACTCGTTACTCCGGTCGGCACGCTCATGCACAGCGACTCACAATGGCCTGGAAATTGCTTGACTGCGCCAATACCATAGCCAACTGCACCGCGCACAATCAACCTGTGGAGGCGAACCCAGACATTGCTGGTATAGGTGTAAGCATTCCATGCCTGAAATGCAGGCTTCCTACGCTAACAGCAACAGGTAATTGTGGGCTTCCTGTCAACGACATGTCTCGCTTTCTTGATAGCCTTTACAGTTATTTTCCTGGATCGCTATGAGAGCATTGTAAACTTGTACCGTCGCCGGTTCACCAAGAACAAGGAAGAATACCGCTACGACATGGATGCTTCATACTGGCGCTCCACCGCCTTCTGGGCCCGCGTGTTGAGCAAGAACCTCTTGGCTTTTAGCGACACGCAACTCCTCACTGGTCTCGCAATCCAATTTACAGCCATGCTCAAGCACTGCGAAATGTCCGTATACCACTTCCGTATCGTTAGCGAACTCGCTTTTCTCACCACCGTAACGCATCTCCTCACCGTCATCGCACTGCGCAACTACTTTGTCAGATACCGCTGGATCAACCTCCCGCGTATCTTCTTCATGCTGAGCAACCTCGCTTTACTAGGCTACACGTCTTTCGTCGCATACTCGTACGACCTAGCCGGTCTAGACCTATCCATGTCGCTAGCATGCTTCTACCAAGGCGAGCGTCCAGAGCTCAAAGCTGCTTTCGGAGGGAAATGGGCGGCGCTGATTATCGGTGCTATTGGCGGCCATGCTACAGTCATCCTTGCCATGTACTGGCTTAAAGACCCAAAAGAAGGAGATCGCAGAAAGTGGTGGTGGTACTTTGGCGCTGCATTTCGGACCTGGATCGTTGCGCCTATTTACAGCATCTATGGGCTTTGGATGGCTGGTGATGGACTCCGGTTTACACAGGCACTTGGCACGGCGAACGTGAACATCCAAGGCGATGAAGAGAACGAGTGGAATTTCGGCCAGTTTCTGCCCGTGCTATTGCTTGCGCTTCCGCTCTTTGCTGGCTGGGAGAGCTTCTGGGAAGAAAAGGATCAGGATCGCCTTGGGCGGTTTGGAAGACTGTCGGGCGTCCCGAGACGTGGTACTGCGAACCAAGTTATTAAGTTTGAGATGCAGAGCCCGAAACAAGTGGATGGCCCGATCGAGCGGCGGGATTCCTCGAACGACGTATGGGTGGAGGAGAGGGCGATTGAGAGTTTCGGACCTAGCCTTGCACATACACTTCATCACAACTCCACATCGAGAGTTTCGGTCGTACCGCATTTCAGCTATCCGAATCGATCGATACCGAGAATGCCTCGAGGTCAAGGAAGCGTCGTTAAGTCGCCACCGCTTCTATTGTGTCCGTTGCCTGATGCGAGTCTTGGTCTGGATATGGGTACTGGCTCGCAGCGTGGATCAAGAAATTCTTCGCATCATCGCAACTGGACAGCGTGAGCAGTATTTGTCGCAAGATCATCTTACGCATTGCTGCCACTGGAGGAATTGTGCCAGTCTCTCCAAGCGGCGTACAACAGTACAACAAAAGCTTGGCCTTCAGGGTTTATCCCATCCAACGGCGTCCTCTGGCCTTCCTTCAACGAATTCACTACTGGCGCCGCAATACCCGTTTCCGCATCGACATGATATCCAACGGCTGCCAGCTTCGCACTCGCCCACTCTGTATACTTCTCTCCGAAGACCTCGGGCTCAAGCACTGCCATCCTAAACGCAGTCGCAGCCATCAACGCCGTCCCAGCGACCTCCCCAAACCAGGACTCATCATCGAGGTAATTGCGCAGTAGACCCGACTCATGCATATCCGTATCCACCGCTCCATCAACGATACCCTTGACCATACCCAGCAAAGACTCCTGTTCACCCCCTGTCTGCAGCGCAAACTGCGAGTTTCGCAACGTAGCCAATACCCGCGCCATGCCCGCTGCCGCCCACGCGTTACTCGTACACCAAGTCCCATCATCAATCTTCCCATCTGCCTCTCCCCCTGCATTAGCAATATGTCTCCAAACACCGCTCTGCGTCCGCAGTATATCGCAGTATAATTCGCACTGTCGCACGCTCTCCCTGACCTCATCCACATCGCCGGTGCATGCACCGCGGTAAGCGAGAACAGGTGGGACCATGTACACGAAATCCGCCCAAAGTGCGGGATAAGCCTCACGGTGCGAAATCGCACCGTTTGCGAACCGTGGTGTTGTGTTGAGGAGAGTGTGCAGTTGGCGGGTTACTGCTGCGTGGTAGGCGGCGCGCTCGACTGGGGACAGCGAGGGCGAGGCGGAGAGGAGGAGAGCGGGTATGCCGAGGGATGTTGAGTCAGATGTAGAGCCTTATATTTGCGTTTGAATCAGCTAGGCTATTTTCTTGTTGTATTCGGCGGTGGGGGTGTGGGTGGAGGGATTGACGTTCTACATGATGACCCTGATTATCGTCATGATAGCATTGAAAAAAAGGGTTCGTTCCTAGTGTAACTGGACCTACCGTTTCCTTCACACAACATGTCACTGTCCATTCTTATATATCCCTTTATATATTGCAATGCTGGTATCTCGTCCATTTTCGTTTCTGCAATCGCATCGCCACCACCAGCGACAAACACGTCGTCATGGAAGACGCAGAGTCCGGCGTTCTGGTATTCGAGCATGGCTTCGAAAACGGTGCTGTACTCCCAGCTGTGCGATGCGGTTTCACGCGCTCTAACCAGCGCTTTTTCGACTAGATCTTTCGCTAGTGCCATTGTGGGATTATGTGTGTTTGTTTGTTGTGTATGCTGCTGCTGCTGATGTTGGAGATGTGATGGAGCCGGCGGGGTGATGGAAATGGGATGTATGTGCATCAAGGAGGATTCGGATAAATGACGTCGTATTGGTTGCGGTGGCTTCGCTTGCTGCCGCGGACGGGTGCCTTGGTGAGGGGTTGAAGGAGAGGGGCGTGTGGTGGATTGCTGTTCCAAGCACTTTTTCCGAAGCTTAACTTGACGGGCATGCAAGGAAGGCGCGTAGCTGGTTATCTGCGCTTTTAAGTATTTGAGTGAGATCCACATGGTCGCTTGTGCGCTCTCTGGCGAGACATGCGCTGAGTACGAAAAGCATTGCGAACGCATTCAGTTCAGTGGACTTGGAGAGTGCGTGCGACCATCTCTAATGGGCTACCTAGTGGCATTTTTGGGAAGGATTTGCTTGGGTAGATAGGACAGGTATCTTTGAGCCTATTGTGGACATAACGGGCGCTCCTAGCGTCACTGGCTGACAAATGAGACGTGGCGTGGCCTTTCTTCCTGCTGAGAAGTTACAGTTGGCGGGCACCAGAATAGGAAGTGGAAGGAGACAATGTCAGGCATGTGGTTGCTCGGAAAGGTCGGTCCATCTGATGGAGACGCGCGTCATGGCATACTGGAATAGCAGTTGAGGTTTCTTTCGCATGTTGGTGCAAGAACCTTGCTACGAGTCTGAGGGTTCAGACAGTTTCCCTCGAGTTATGCAAAGTGGTAGTTCTTTCCGTCTGGTATATTCGCCACTGAAGAAGATTCTTAGAGCGACATGCGCCCCTAGTGTTGCAGATCTAAAGGCATTATTGTCTTGGCCTGACGACTACAGACTTTGCAATGTCAGACTGACGTTGACCAAGCGTTCCTTGTGGATTCGGTTGCTCAATTCCAAGTACCATGCGGAACACACATGAGCAGGTCTCCACCACCACCAACAAGTGCCGTGCTGATCGTCGGATTGCGGCCGTACTATCGTCCTGGGATACATCCATTAGATCATGTCAATGTATGAACTATCTGGTGAGGTGGTTACTCGGAGGTCGCGGCAATGCCATGTCGTACAGTTGTAGTAGTTTCGGCCAGTGCTGGGAAGGTAGCGCGAAGTGAACAGCCCTACATCGAGGTGCGGATTGCTTAGTTAGGCTGATGTCTGGGATGACAGTGGGCCACGCCATGCGTGCATAGTGTCCTAAAATTGGCGTACCCACCGAGGCCCGCAGAGAAGCAGCTCCAAGCCACGTCCATGCGTCCGTGGTTCCTTCTATGTGTATTTCTTACGTACCTGAATCTCGGCGGTGTGAGTGTTGAAGATAAGGGTATCTATTGCTGTGGAACACCATGATAAGAAAGAAGCCCTAATACCATTGTAAGCCGAAGAAAAAAAATCTTGCATGTTGTGAGGGATTAGATGTATTACGCATGGTCCGAACACCCAAGATGCAGTGTGAGAAGGCTCCCTGAGGGCCGACCTCTGCAGCGCGTGCCAGGTCATGGAGCCCCAATCAGGGGCGAACCATCCACCCCGCGATCCCCAGATCAGACAGTAAATCCCCTTCTCCATTCACCCCATGATGGACTCCATGGCTAACCAGGTCCATGTCGCAAACCATCGGCGGGTACCTCGCGGAGCTAAGCCTTCTAGCCTAGTTTAGCTCCGTTTCCAGAAGCTTGTCCGAGCTCTGGGCACGTCTGATTTGAGCCTCAACCCCACAATGCGCGCTTTTCTTCGGCTCAGAAACGTAAAACCTCAGTCCGCACATCGGACCGTCCTTGAAAACCCCTTCACGCACCAGAAGCTGATCAGTGCCCATAGTGCTGCTGCTTAGAGCCGAAACAATGCGAGACACACGCGGAGCGTCATCAGACGAGTCAAGCATTTCTGGCAACCATCACGGCGGGCCATGCAACATTCCCCCGCCTTTCACCCGGGAGTTTGCCATCACCTAACGATAATTGGTTCCCCAGACACCTCTACTCATGGGCCAGACAGGGAATCTGGGCCTACCACGCTGCATTTTCGTCCCATACGATGGATAAGGCCTTGGCCACCACGCTTGGGTAGCACCGAACGTGGAGTTACCATCGACCCGCGCAGGGAGCCATTCACCATGTTTGAAAAATCTGCCATCACTGCCGGGCGCTTCATCCGCCTTTGGCTCGTCGCGAGATTCGGCTTGTATATAACCGTCTGACGTCCTCCGCCTTGAAAGAATCAAGATTGGTACTGGCGAACCAATCCTTCCTTAGTTTGCATTACATCATGCCGAATCACCACATGACCGACGAGAAACCCGAGGCTGTCCCGTATGGCTACGAGGAGAGCAACCTTGGTTTCGAAGAGCCGTTCGTCCATGGCGCTTCTACCGTTGGCGGCGAGACTGGAAGAGGAGGAGACACACACCGTGGATTGAAGAGTAGACACATTCAGTTCCTGTAAGCTTGCGCCCATCTATTCCGGTTCATGTAGCATGCTTACAATGATGCAGCGCGCTTGGTGGCGCCATTGGAACTGGTCTCTTCATCGGATCTGGATCCATCCTCGCTCTGGTCGGCCCTGCGCCGCTGTTCATGGCATATCTTAGTATGATGCTCGTGGTCTACAATGTCATGAACAACTTGGCCGAAATCGTCACCTATCTTCCCATGCGCGGCATCACCATTCCTTACTTCGTCAAGCGATTCGTAGATCCCAGCTTAGCTTTTGCCACTGGATGGAACTATTGGTACGCATACGCGATCCTCGTGGCGGCTGAGGCAACTGCTGGAGCAATTCTTCTAGACTACTGGAATACTGGTGTTCACAGCGCTGTTTGGATCACCATCTTTCTTGTTGTCGTTCTCTTCCTCAACATCGTCGCTGTCGAAGTTTTCGGAGAGGCTGAGTTCTGGTTTGCATCCATCAAATTTCTGACCATCATGGGCCTCATTATTCTTGGTTTCGTAATCATGCTCGGAGGCAGTCCAAACGACCAGGGCCGTCTCGGGTTCAGGTACTGGAGCAATCCAGGAGCTTTCAAACCCTATATTGTGGATGGAAATGCCGGAAACTTCCTTGCTTACTGGACTGCGTTTGTCCGGGCTGGTTTTGCCTTCATCACCTCACCTGAACTAATTGCCCTTGCTGCAGGAGAAACCATCGCTCCCCGCCGTAACATCCCCAAGGCCGCTGGTCGTTTTGTTTACCGTTTAGCGATTTTCTATGGTCTGGGATCCTTTATCATCGGCGTAGTCGTTCCCTCGGATGATGACCGTCTACTCAGCGGTAGCTCCAACGCTTCTGCGTCCCCCTTCGTCATTGGTATCCAGCGAGCCGGAATCGAGGGATTGAACCACGTTGTCAACGCAGCCGTCTTGACATCTGCCTGGTCTGCCGGAAATGCTTTCCTTTTCTCTGGCTCCCGTGTTCTTTACGGTATGGCTCTTAACGGTGAAGCCCCCAAGTTTTTCGGCAAAACCTCAAAGAAGGGCGTACCATACATGGCTGTCCTTACCACCTGGGCGATTGGCCTTCTCGCCTACCTTAACGTCTCGAACACCGGCGCGCAGGTTTTTTTGTGGTTCTCTAACATCTCAACCATTTCTGGATTCATCGCATGGATTGTCGTCATGATCACCTACATTCGGTTCCGCAAAGCCATGGTCTTCAACAATCTTCTCGATACCCTCCCATACCGCACACCCCTGCAGCCCTACCTCACCTACTTCATCTTGGTCGTCGTCTCGCTCCTGACCCTTACCAACGGTTTCCAGGTGTTTGTTCCTGCCAACTGGTCCGTATCCGACTTCCTGGCTGCCTACATCACCATCCCCATTTTTCTCGTGCTGTATGCCGGTCACAAAATCTATACCAGGACCTCATTTGCGATCACGGTTGAAAGTATTGATGTTACCACTGGTGTGCGAGAAATTAATGAGCTCTGCAAGGATGACATCTCTGGTGCCCCAGTTCCGAAGAACGTTTGGCAGAGGATTTGGTTCTGGATTGCTTAGGGTGATTCCAGGGAAAGATTCAATATCCTATTATTTAGCGCGCACGTTATCACAATATTAGCATTCACGATCGTTCCATCAGAGAGCTGTGGTTCATATGTTCAGCCTTTTGCTGTAGATTGAGGTTAGTGATGCAGTTTAAACAAGGATCGATGGGTAACTCATATGATTCTAATTCCGCACTAATCAATGGCGACGAAGTCTTAGAACGGCGTCAAAACTGCCCCGTTTTTAAATCGATACAAGGATAGTTCTCTCCACGAAAATAGGTTCAAGATCGCTATTACCTGTCGTTTTCCTTCAAGAAGCCCTTGTTACTGTTCCCTCCGTATCATACCTTCTTTCCCATTCCCACATCTACCCAACGATCCTAGCTCCACCGCTACCCTCCCGAGCGCCAACTGGCTTCCTACACGATCGAGGTATTGTCCTAGCCTCTTGTACCATGGCCGGGGCGGTCGACACTCGAACGCCGTGACCAATAGGAGCACGCCAAAATTGATTCTGTGGTGTATCACCGAGGGGAGTCAGGTGGTGAACGAATACGAGTACAGACCATGTGTCCACTGTTAGTGGCTGAAAGACGTAGAACTTGATGCTGAGTGAGTGTATCAGGTACGGATCCGGCAGTATGGTCCGCTTCGTGATGAGCAGCACGATCAGGCTGTGCAGGCTGCAGCTGTGCAATGGCATCATCATTGGACGGTCATGGCGCAACCCTCCCTACGAGCATAAAGCAGGTGGCTTACCGGCTAAAAGCAAATGTTATTGTCCTATGGAATTTTCGATATCTCGCAAGTCCCGTCTACGCAACTCGAATAGAAGTGTTTACACTGCCCTGACAGATATGCGTAGATGTTCGGTAGGTCTCCCTGTTGATACCCTCTCTTGCAGTGCCGTGCATGTGCCATTGTAGGCAGGGAAGCGGGGTTCTTGACCCATCACGAACTTTTCTCGGTAACCCATAAAACTATCGGGAGCTAGATTAACTTTCTCAGTCTCCACATAGTCCCTTGGTCGGGGGGGGGGGGGGGGGGGTTATATTTCTCTCTCCC